>CM035410.1:41710673-42010673 GCA_020310875.1 Ceratopteris richardii | reverse complement strand
CATTGGTCTTACACACTTCCCATAGATCCATAAGTTGGTAGCTACCATTCTTGAACTTTGTTTTGATCAGAAAAGGTTCATCCTATTACAAGAGCACTAGATTGTGACCAGTACGGGAGGTTGCACACCACTTCCTCATCCACTAGGTGCGTGCGGTGGAAAAAAATAAGCAGGCCAAAGAGAATGCATCGGGTCCTAAAGGATGTAAAAGAATACTTAAGAATAGGACCTTTGAAATGAATGCGTGACTAAAAAAGATACAAGGTCTACCACTGGATGTGTGCGTGGCGGCCCGAATTAACATGGCCAACAAAGACATGAAGCAAAGTTTGTCAAGGGATGATAGAGATAAAGAGTGGGAGAGTGTTGTACAGTAAAAGAGCACAAAAGAGGGGCCCCCAAAAATTTTCAACATAAATCCCATACATTGTATCGTAATCCTTGTCAAATATTAGGAAATTAGACTTAGTCAATAAAAGTGCCAGTCTCTTGTGTGAAAGGACCATTTTTTGGGCTCATGTATATAAGTCACTTGGTGACTCTTGTAAAGAACTTTTTGCCATTGTGAGCTTTGAAGAAGAATTTCGAATTTGCTTCTTTCTTGGTGATTTCCTCCTTCTCCATGATCTTTTGTGTGTGTGTAATGCTTGAAATGTGTGTGTAGGACTGTTGTCTACCCCTTCCCATCGCTTTTGAACTGTTGTAGTGTGTGTGAACCATTACGAGTTGTGGAGCGACTGTTGGTATTTCTCACCATTCATTATTTTGCTCATAACTGGAAGCACAATTGTCAGATTTCACTGAAAATAATTCAATAGATGCGTCTCATTGAGAGCTTTGAAATGAACCTACTATTGGCCATATTCAGAGTTCGCTAAGAGAAAATCTCAAATTTGTGCTTACTACTGTAAATGGTATCGCGGCATGCATTTTCAGAGGATTAGTGAGTTGGAGAGGTAGTTGAGACTAGTCACATGCATTCTAACTTAGATACTTCACTTATCATCATGTGTGCACATGTCTTCATACACTTGGTTCATTTGGTTCCTCGGATTGATAATTAAATGTGTATTAATCCACCACTATATGCACTTGTGGGGTGATTGAGGTACAATCTCATCGACACAAGTCCCTAAGACTTCATGACTTCATTACATTGTGCCAAAACTTTGTTGTCTGCCAACTTCCACCTTTTTCTAAGTTCATTAGTGTCATACATATACTTCTTTTCCCATTCTTCTCATCGGGTATGCTCTTGTTTTAGTTGATCTTCATACTTTGCAATTTTTTCTTCCAATGCTTGTGTATTGTTGGTTGTTACTTCTTCTGCCTCTATCGGTTGGTTGCACATGATGACGCTCATAAGTTCTTTATTCCTATTTCTTAAATTATTAGCTTCCTCCATGTATAGCTTTATTTGTGATTCCAGGAGTTTGCTTCTTGTAGTCATCCATGCTTTCTTAGGTTCAATTGCTTCATATTTACTTTGAAGCTCTTTGAGCTGGTCTTGGAGTTTTTGATTCTCAGTCTTGAGCATATTGCACTTTTCCATAGCTTTATCGGCTTCTTTCTCCTTGCTAGTAAGTGCTTGTTGAACTTCTATCACCTGTGCAGATAGCTGCTCACTCAATACCTTGAATTGATTGCATTCCATTAGAGCCTTATCATAATTGCTATCTGCTTCTATGAGTTGTTGCTGAGTATCCATGGCTATTTGTATCATCTGCTTTACTACGGGCTTAAGTTGAGCCACCTTCATGTTCAGCCATGTCTTGGGAATACTCGGTGCTTTGCGTGTGAGTACGTCTTTTCCCTTGTCCACATGTATTGTTTCATTATGTGGTTGCCTAATTTGAAGATGTATCTGATTTTCTGTTTCTTCATGCGTTGTAGACTTCATAGCACTTCCCTGAAATGTTACATCTAGTTGATAAGGCTTGGCTACAATCCTAATTGGTGTGAATGGTTCTTGCTCTTCCACATCCTCCTGACCTTTTTCTTCCTTTGGCATCTTCAACATAGCCTCTCCTTCCAAGTGGGTTTCCGTAATTTGAATCTTTGTTTCTTCATTTACCCTTATTGTATGGTCTTCCCCCTATGTCAATCCTTCCTTTAGTGTATCCGTGATTGTATCATTTGGCCTTTGATTCATTTTTGTGCCTCCCATTTCAAAGGATTCCATCACTTGATTGAGCTCATCCCATTTACCATCATCATTTGATTCACTTTTGATATCCACATTCATTAGGGATGGTTCATGATCTTCCTGAGCATGTGAACCTGAACTAGATTTCATTAATCTCAGTTCTCTGTATCTATGGACTTTTGTCAACCTCTTTCTCTACAAAGTTTCTCCATGAGATTGATGATAGTGATGCCCATGTACTAGGAGATTTACTTGTCCTTCCATATATCTGTGGGTATCTTCCATCGCTTCCTTTAATTCTTCTTTTGTGATGGGCTTGGTGTTGTCGATAGTGGTTTTTGGAAGTAAATGTACTCTTTTTGAAGCAAAAAGTGCTTCTTCTACCTTCAACACTTCTCGTAACCTTTTCGCTCCTCTCATTCTTGGTTGAAAGCTTGTTCCCACTTCTTCAGTTATTTTCACTCCTTCCTTTTTCCTTGGTACCATGGCTAGCTTTACGTACTTAGCCATCTGCATTGATGAAGGCATTTCCTTAAGATATTCCCGAATGCCTAAGGCATGGTAGATCAGAATGGTCAATGCTACACTTCCATTCAAGAACTTCTTGTGGCCCCATTTCTTCTTAGCTTTGAATAAATGATCTTGGATGTAGGGCATTAGGCTCACTTGATTACCAATTATTTGTTTTAGTGCATGAGATAAGAGTTGTACTATGATCTTTTGAGGTGCTGTGTAGCGATGCATGTTTGGAAAGCAGAAATGTTGGTGAATCAAATGGACCTCTTCTTCAATATCTATACAATTAATATCCATGAAGGTGCGGGTATTTGTCCCTCGGCTTTCATCCTTTAGGTCTATATTCCCATCCTTTTCCCATCCAAATGCTTCTTTAATCAATTAGTGAGTGAATTAAATAATCACCCATTCTCCTTCCGCATCTAGAACGTTTGCTTTGGGTACTAAAGGGTTATGCAAAGTTGATTGAAGAGTGTTCATCGCGTGAGTGCATCGTTGAAAATCTGGCTTATAAATGGGTAGCTTGAAGTATTTCTGAATGCCTACCTTTGTCATTCCATCCACGGTTGATGGGAGTTCATGTAAGACTTTGAAATCTTTGGACATGATATGGAACTGATGCTCAATGTCCATTATCTTTATAGTCACCAAGAAGAGATGCTCCCCAGTAGGTTGTTCTTCCAAAACCAACGACCTTTAGGTTTGGTTACACTTTATAGTGGAATTTCAACACCTCTTCTTGAACGGTTGCCTTAGAATCTTCAAAAGCCATCTGCACTTGTAATAAGGAAAGAATCAGCTTACATGAGAAAGCCATTCATGTGTTTTATGTGTGGTTCAGTGATATGTCTTTTCTTTCGTTGCTCCATTCCCCCTTGTTTAAGTAAGTAAGGTCTCTTACCACACTTCTTTGGATCTTTAATCCTGAAAGAAAACAAAAATTAGTTCTAGCCGAAGCACTTATCTATTTACAATGTACGGTCATTCCTATGATAGTAGAAGCAAGGACCTATTCCAATGATGGAAATGTGCACCGCTAGTTTTGTTGAAAAGATAATGTGCCATATGCATGACCTTGTAATGTGGCCCTATCATGCATACTCTATGTGCAATGGACTCTTCATGAGTGCAAGTAGAATCTTGTCAAGTTTGTTGTCCCTGTCCTTGCTGCGTTTTTGGTCTCCATATCCACTTTGTAGTTGGTATTTGAGGCACTTGTTTCTGTTGACTCCTCATTCTCTGGTCCTTGTCTCCTTTCTTCTTGAAATCTAAGGTTTAGATGCCATGTTCTTTCGATATCCTTGGTGAATATTTGTATACTTCTTTGCTTCACATTGTAAGCATGATATAGCATTCAACTTTCCTATTTCTTGACTTGCAGTTTGTATGACCTTCTTCGGGATCCATATGCATTGTTGTGTCCTCTAGGGCTCTACCAATGACTTTGGAAGCCATACATGAAGAAGTGGTTGGTTACTTGATTGCGATTGTGAGTAACGGTTATCTCTTCTTGTCTTCACTGAGTGGCTGATCTACTTCTATGTTGAGTTGTCTAGTTTAGTCATGCAATCCTTCTGTATCCATTGCAGACGAGCATTATAGGGGTGTGATGTTTGAACAGTAGACTTCGATGTGGCTTTTCTTCTTATAGTGTAGATAGATCTAGAGGTAATGTCATCACACTCTCGCTTAGGTTCATGTCTCATGGGAAAAGAGGTCACACACTCATGCAACACTTCCCTATTTGCAGGCAATTCTGTGAAGAGATGGATAGGTATGTGCTTGAAGATGAAGAGGTGTTGCAAAATCCTTGATCTACACCAGCCAAATGAACTCCAAAAGTATATGGTGGGCCCTTTTAGCTTGCCAATGGATGTATTAGACACCCTATGTACCTTGGAAGATCACTCTCAAAAAGATAGATCAAAACAGATAAGTTGGAGTTAGCTCAAAGGTGAAAACTTGCTATTCTTGGTTCATACACATGTCCAGTGTTTTACATAATTCTCTGAGCACAGCAGCAATTAGCTTAATTCCTCTTGGGGAAGTCTAGGTAGCTTAAAGAGCTAGCTTTCAAGAGTAATCTCATCAAAAATAATAAACCACACACTGAGAATGAGTTTTAACAACTGATGACATCATCCCGATTTTCACGGGCTGCTATAGTTTGAGACCAGTGAGTAGAAAAATCAACATAACTCCAAATTTAGGAATCCAATGATTATGAAAACTTGTATGGTTATACTAGACAGTAATCTGAATCCAAGAAGCTTTAAATCACTGAATTTGAATAAGTCACCACTGAGAAACACCTCTGACAAGATGAGTGAAAAAGTCGGGTACCTGACAGAGAAGTGAAAATGCATAGACATTGTTGACTTCAACTGAACATAACTGAATATTACAACATCCAAATGACATGAAAATTTGTGAGCATATAGTAGACTTATAGAGCTAACTTTACCAAGTTAAATCACTGAAAATGATGCACCAAGCTCAGAGAAAACATCTCTGCAAGCTGACTGAGAAAACTGAGAGTAATGGCAGTGAGTAGTACACTTCACAAGAACACGGAAAGATGAACTCAAATAATCATGAAAATGAAAGTATATTGCTTGTACAATACAATGACTTACTGATACATATGTGTGCCTTGTAATCACACCTTGATATGGCATAAAGCTCAGCTCTTGGAGGTCTTCACATAGGTCTCTCTTACCACGACTAAAACTGCCATCTATTTATAGTTGAGTTTGGGAGGCTAACTTCCCTCAATCACTCTCCAATAAATCA
This sequence comes from Ceratopteris richardii, assembly GCA_020310875.1. NCBI lineage: Eukaryota > Viridiplantae > Streptophyta > Polypodiopsida > Polypodiales > Pteridaceae > Ceratopteris > Ceratopteris richardii. The sequence continues at coordinate 42,005,218 of CM035410.1, read as the reverse complement.
ATGATTGATTTGATTCTCTACCTACCACAAATCATGAATTCGTGGATCCTCTTTCCATTCTTGATCAAGTGGACTCAACCACTTAAGATTCTTTCACTTTTACATTAAGTAAACTCTTCAAAAGTTACAAGAGGTAGTTCACAAATGAAATTTACATAGTCTTCATTTTAAGGCTTTTTCTATGACTTTGTGGGACTCAAGCCAATACTTAGGCTTGTCATAGACTTGCTCCAACAGCTCCCCCTCAAGCCAAGTATGCTTGAGGTCTTCAATCTTCCAAGATTACCTGCAAACCAATCATAGCCTTGAATTTGCAAAGCTTTGTACCATCCAATGCTTTGGTTAGAATATCTGCACATTGTTGATGAGTGGACACATATGATATTTGAATCTCTTTGCTTAAAACCTTTTCTCGTACATAGTGATAATGAACTTCAATATGTTTAGTCCTTGCATGAAAAATAGGATTAGCAGCCAAATGAATAGAACTCATATTGTCACAAAAAATAGTTGGAGTTCCAAACTCCAATCCAAGATCTTTGAATAATGTCTTCATCCACATAGCTTCTTGTGTAGCTATGGCAAGACCTCTATATTCAGCTTCAGTAGAAGAGACAGCAACTGTGGGTTGCTTCTTGGAGGACCATGAAATAAGCTTTGAACCTGCAAAGGTAAGATAACCTGAAGTGCTCCTTCTATCTTCCTTGGAGCCAGCCCAATCTGCATCAGAAAATAGCTTCAAACCTAAATAAGATACATAAGGATAATAAATTCCTTCATTTATGGTTCCTTTGAGATACTTGAGAATCCTTTTGGTAGCATCCATATGTGGTTTCCTTGGTGTGTGCATAAATTGACTTAGCACACTCACACTGTAACATATATCTACTCTTGTCAATGTGGCATAGTTGAAACTACCCACTAGACTTTGATATGATGTGATGTCCTCTATGAGTTCACCTTCATGTGAGCTCAATTTGTGATTGACCTCCATTGGAGTACCTGCAATCTTACAATCTTGCATCTTGAATTTTGCCAACATGTCCTTAATGTACTTCCTTTGAGTGAGAAACAAACCATGATCTTTGTAGACAACTTCCAAACCTAGGAAGTAGGTAAGTGAACCCAAACCACTTATCTTGAACTCTTCTCTCATCTGATCTTTGATCTTCTTCATACCATCTGCATCATTTGCTGTCAATATAATATCATCTACATATACACATAAGTAGATGACCTCAGAATTACTCTTTAATAAAGAGTGAAGGATCTGCCTTGCTTGGTTGAAAGCCTTTGTCCTGCAAGAATGAAACAAGCCTGAAATTCCAAGCTCTTGGAGCTTGCTTGAGACCATACAATGCTTTGTTAAGTTTACACACATAATCAGGATAAACTTGGTTCTCAAAACCAGGTGGTTGTGCCATATATACCTCTTCTGTTATCCAAGCATTCAAGAATGCATTCTTTACATCTAGTTGAAGTATCTTCCAATTCTTGGAAGAGGCAATACTAAGAAAAACCCTAATAGTAGGCATCTTTGCCACAGGAGAGAAGGTCTCCTTATAATCAATTCCTTGAGTTTGTGCAAAGCCTTTTGCTACAAGCCTTGCCTTATACCTGTTAATTGAACCATCAGAATTCTTCTTGAGTTTATAGACCCATCTTGAGCCTATTACCTTCATGGATGAAGTCTTGGGCACCAAATCCCAAGTGTTGTTTTCCTCAAGTGCTTCAATCTCTTCCTTCATTGCATGCTTCCATTCTGATTTTGCTTTGGCCTCTTCAAATGATGATGGCTCCTCTTGGTTTATATCCTGTGCTATGTAGATAGAGTGTTTAGTTACTAATGAGGTGTCAAACCCATACCTTTCTGGTTTTTTCTTTTCCCTCATAGATCTTCTTAGGCCATGATGTGATGATTCTGCCTCATGTCCAAGTTCCTGCAATTTTGCTTTACCTTTAGACTTCCATGCTTTGATCTTTTCCATCTGAGATTCTTCATCATCCTCTGAGGTGTCTTGTTCTTCAATCTTCGGTTGTTCTCTACCAAGCTTTGGAAAATCTTCTTCAAGATTATATGGTAAATTGACCTTCCTGCATGAATCTTCATACCATGAATTGTTCTCATCAAAAACTACATCTCTGCTTACCAAGAATCCTTTGTTGGTAGGGTTGTATAACCTGTAGCCCTTTTGATTGTTGTCATATCCAATAAATACACACCTTTCTGCCTTTGGATCCATCTTGCCTCTAACCTGTGAAGGAACATGAGCAAAAGCAATACATCCAAAAATTTTACAATGATCTAAGCTTGGTCTTCTTCCATTCCAAGCCTCATATGGAGTCATCCCATCAAGGGATTTTGAAGGCAACCTGTTAATCAAGTAAGTGGCTGTAGATACAGCCTCAGCCCATAAGTAATTAGGTAAATGCTTTTCATTTAACATATACCTTGCAGCTTCAACAATTGTCCTATTCCTCCTTTTTGCCACTCCATTTTGCTCAGGAGTGTACCTTGTAGTTACCTCTCTTTTGATTCCTCTTTCTAGAAGAAAAGAGTCAAACTCATGGGAGAAGTATTCTCCCCCTCCATCTGACCTTAGCCTTTTTAGTGATTTACCTGTTTGATTATCCACAAGAGCCAAATATCTTTTGAAACATGAAAAAACTTCATCTTTGTGTTTCATAAAGAATAGGATAGTCCATCTGCTGCAATCATCAATAAAGGAAACATAATACCTTGATCCAGATATTGAAGCTTCCTTGCTAGGTCCCCATACATCTGTATGAACCAACTCCAAGAGATCTCCATGCATATAACCTTTCTTCATGAATGGTAACCTGTGAGACTTTCCAAATTGACATGCACTACACTTATAAATCATATGTTGTTTTGACCTTTCACCAATATGTGCTAACCTTTTGTGCCATACTTCCAATTCTGTGAGTGTCTGACTACCATAATTAAAGAGAGCAATGTTTCTAGTGTCCTGTAATTCAAATGTGAACAATCTACTTGTCTTTTCACCTTTTGCAATTTTTCTGAATCCTTGACTTGGATCTTCAACAAATGCTCCTGCTTTTGTGAACCTGACTTGCAACCCTTTCTCTACTATCTGCCCAACACTTATCAAATTCTTTGTAATGGTAGGGACATAGAGTACCTTACTGAGTAGGTTGATGTTTCCATCAGGTGCTTTGACATTGCCTATTTTCTCCACAGGATGTCTTGTGTCATCTCTTGTTCGTACCTCATGCTTATTCCTTGGATCTTCTAAATCTGATAGGAGTGCCACATTTCCTGCCACATGATTTGAACAACCTGAATCTATGTAGAAAACATGCTCATCAGATTTACCTTGTGGCATAGCCATGTTCAATGAATCCTCTTTGTTTGAGTCTTCTGTGTAGTTATTGTAGTCTCTCCTTCCTTTGTAGCCTCCTTGATAGTTTGAATGATTGTAGTTGTTGTAGTTGCCATGGTAGTTGTTGAACCTTCCTCTTGAGTAGCCATAACTTCCTCTATTGTATCCTCTGCCTCTTTGATTCCTGGAATTCCTAAAGCAATTTTCAGTTGTATGATTAGTTAGTCCACAAATAGAACATGGGTTGGAGTCTTGGGATCTCCCCCTTCCTTGTCTACCTCCTTTTCCTCTACCTCTGCCATGTCTTCCTCTACCTGCATAGTTAGCTTGATATGTACCTGCTTCATCATCCACTTTCTTTGCCTTTCCTTTGTTATCTTTGGACTTGCTTTTATCAGTGTATAAAGCTGAAGATTGATTACCTTTAGAGCTTTCTCCATTTTTGATAAGCTTTGCCTCTTGAGTAAGTAGTTGTCCAATGAGTGTGTTGAAATCAGGTACATGCATGTCCATGTACAAATCCATAGCTGTGGTGAATGCTTCCTACTTGTCATCTGCCTTCAAGCCATTGATGACCTGCCTTAAAGTTTGCTCTTTATCTATTACCTCTCCAATGCTTCCCAACTGATCCGCTATGTCCTTGAGCTTTATGACAAAATCAGTCACATTTTGTTTGGGAGCCTTCTTGAGAGTTGTGAAATCCAGCCATAGTTGATGCTTCCTAGCTTTAGTACTTGAAGAAAAGAAAGCTTCAAGTGCATCCCACACTTCCTGAGATGTCTTACAACTTCTAATGTGAGGCAACAAAAAATCTGAGATAGAGTTGAGGAGATAAGACCTTGCAAGTGCATCCTTGGAGCACCATGTGAAGAACGTAAGTCTGACGGAACGAGAACTCAAAGTACCACGGAAAGTCGAATTCCTGACGCATGCATTAAGACAAGAATCCAAAGAAAATTAAAAAGAATTAAGAAAGTAATAACACAGAACCAGTGACGATCTAAGTGTGTAATTGAGTGTGCAAGGAAGAAAATTAATGAACCTTAGATCAGGGAGACACATAGGTAAGTCGGACCGACAAAGCCTTAGATCATCAGAGGCAAGCGTAAGAACTACTGCACGATCGTGGGCTCAGCAATTGAATAGTAATTACCCCTACGAGAGCTCAGAGACTAGCGAATCAGAAATGGCATTTAGCACAGACAGACCAGAAGGAGGGGCTAATGTAGCATACTTAGAAAAACCTGAAGGACCCTATAGAACGCAATTAGAGTTTCTCCGAACCAACCGACTAGGTGCTCGCATCTATGAGGATGGTTTGCGAAGGCAAGTGATGCAACTGCACAACCCTGATCAACCCATTGGACTGGAAAGACCAGTGGTGAAATTTGAGAGAGACGCTTACATAGACAAAGAAGGAACCATGTACGTCCTAAGTACGCAGCCAAATGATACTAATGAGTTTGGCACAATTCAATTAGAGACGGAAGTGAAATTTCAAGGAAAAGAACCGTTAGAAGAACCTAGAACACCTAGAGGGAAATCCGTATTAACAAGAGTACTCATCCCAGAGTGGATCCCTCAAGATAACAAGAGCACCGAGTTGTTTGTAAATAAAGAGACAGATGAAGCCTTTTGGAGGTACAGAAAGGAACACCCTGGTGAGATAGGCATCATTACAATTTATGAATTCAAGGACCCAGATACACCTGGAAAGGTTGTATACCTGGATGAGACTTCAGAAAGAGTCTTTGTGGTGCCTGACCGCGCTAAAAACACATACACATGGAGAGGTGAATTGGTATTCCCTCCATCTAGAACAAACATGAATACAAGTCAACAAGGGGCAGGAACATCCTCAACCCATGGACATCAAAGAGAAGGAAATAAAGAGGGACCGGAAGTAAGCTTTAATCATCCCATAGGGAGAGATAGAACAACCACGAACACTAATAGAGCGGATAGACAAAGAGATCATGGAATACCAGGTGGTAGAGATGATTTTCCTCTACCTAGACCACGTGAACACGCAAGAGTATTGAGACCCACTCAATTAGTAAAATCAATGAAGAATTACTTTGATGGGACAAGAGATCCCTATGACCATGTTGCAGAATTCAAGCAAGTACTAAGAGCAGAACAAGTCGAGGACATGTTCACGCAATATAATGCATTTGGACTAACGTTAAAGAATACCGCTTTAACTTGGTTCCAACCATTGCAACAAAGGCAATTTAGAGACATCCATCACTTTTTAGAGTCATTCATCACTGAATTCTCTAAAAGTGGGATTAGACATGACACGTCTTCGTTGATTCATAGCTTTAAATAGACCCCTCAGGAAACAGTAAGACTGGCAGGTCGTAGGTTCAGACAATATGTCGAACGATGTCCAATGCAAGAGCTACCCTCACAAGCCAAACAAGTATCACTGTTCCTAGATGGCTTGTTGAGCGCTAAACTACGCTCCTATGTGTACCTAAAGGAACCCAGAACGCTAGAGGAGTGTGTAAGAATATGTATAGACATCGAGGACAACCTAGGAGAGGAATTAGAACTCTCAAAGGTCTATAAGGACTCAGATTGTTCTTCTCTAGCATCCACAAAATTGTCTAATTCGATAGAGGACCTAGCAGAAAAAGTGGCCCAAAAACTAGGAGTTTCTAGTAAACAGGTGCCCAAGCTACCAACTAATGTACGTTGTTACACTTGTGGTGGAAATCATTTGGCAAACGTGTGTCCCAATGCACCACAACCTCAAGCCAACCCTAGTGGCTAATATTGTACAATTGAGAGAAGATACACGAATCATACGGCTCAGGACTGCCCATACAACAAACAAACCGTGAGACAGAACTACCCGCAAACATACCAGCAGCCAGGCAGGTATCAAGGCCAATACAATGCTCAGCCTTATTACTATAGGCCTCCTCAGAACTACCCATACCAGGCTCAACAGAGACCTCAACCCGTCTTAGCTCAGCAGCCACCCCCACCCGCGAATGTCATCTCAGTCAAATACGCTGCTGCAGAAGAGAACCTAAGTAGGGCCTTAGTGCCTTCTTCACCCTTGATCACAGAAAGTGACCCGAACTCAAACAGTTTTGGCTCTACTCATGTAACTAGTCCACCCGCTTATTACACGGAGTCACCAAAACATGTGGAGACATATCATTATGATAGTCCACCAATGGAACCTAGTTGGGAGCCAGACTATGCTAATGTGATGTACGCAAACCCAAACCCACGGCCCCAATTGAGACAACAGAGACCACAGGGCTGTAGCTCAGCGATGAGTAGCACCTCCTTTAATGTCAATCCGGGGAGACGTGAGGATGGTATGAAGACCACGAGCAAGTGGAAGCACAAGTGCGTGAGTGAGAAGCACACAAGCATGCACACACATACACGCACACGCGCACACACGGCAAGAACAAAGAGAGTAAGACAATGGAATCACTTCTATTGCAACAAAGTTCTCATACAAGCTCAAACTACAAGAAGCTAACCCAAAAATGAGCTCTCTAGCTCTATTTATAGTTTTTGACTAGCTTTGGCCCTGTCCAGACCTAGTGTCCAGCCTAGTTAAAAATTAGGTTCCAGGGCTTATTTGAGGGCTCAAACGAGATCTAAAAATTATGAAAATTGGCGGGCAACTACTTCTAAGGCTCCTCAAGCTCGAGGACTCCTTGGCTTGTACAAAATGGAGCTACAAAAAGGTGAAAATGGTATTTACAATGGTTTTTAGTGATGAAAATCACTATTTTTGTAGGGGATTCTTCTAAAAATTTGACATACACTTCTTGGAGCTCCCTACTTGCTCCCTTTCCTTGTGTGTCCACCTTTTGATGTGCTTCCATGCTTTGTCCTTGACTTTGAGCTTCAACACTCGCCCCCCTCTCGAGTCTATCGTCCCTGACAGACCCTTGTTGGAAGGGCTGTTCTATGTAGTGCTTTGAGAGGTGGTGTCCATCCGTTGTATGAGCTTGTTCCTTGGATTCCAGCAAGAATGTGTCATTGTGAGCTTTTAAAACTGCAAGTTGCTCAAAAGAGGTTGTCAACAGTGATTTGGAGCAACTACTGGCTTCAATTTGCTTCCGAGATATGGATGTTGTTCCCATGACGTCCGCTAGCTCTTCCAAAGATGATGTTGAGAGCAGTTATGCCAACTACTCATAACCCATAATGGATGATGGGTAAGTGTGTTCGTGCCTGGGTTGAAAAAAGTATGTGCCTTGTGCAAGGCCTGGTAATGTAGCCCTACGCATGCTTACTTGGAAAATGCATTGGAAGAAGTATGGTGCAAAAATTGCGGGTCTTGAGCTAAGTGCTCAAGGGTATGCTGACGAAGAGGTTTCCTAAACTATCATGGTTATGGTGTTTCTAGAGTAAAGATACTTACCATGGAGAAGGTTGATGGATGTTTGTCTCTTCATGTTGTACACTCGGCCATTGGGATGGATCATTGTTGATGAATGTCCATGTTGATTGTCCACTGATGAGATCTTTTGAGTGGTGGATCCTCTCTCCTCATATGCAAGAGTCTTCTCCTCAAGAACTACCTTTTGCAGATATCTCCTTGGATGCTCTGGTACATGAAGTAGTTAAGCATCACTCAAGTTGCAGACCTTCAAGCTCTTCATTCCAGATAAGGCAGCAATAATCTCACTGCTGGCCGAGACACACTTCTATCCAAATTGATAAGTGCCTAGTAATCAACAGTTCCACCTTCAACTAAGCATGACTCATTCATGTTTCATAAGCCAAACCTGGGAACAAGCTCTCTCCCGCTTTTCTTTCTCCCCCTCTCTTTTTTTTTTTTTTTTTTTTTGAGGAAAAGGATATCACAAAACAAGAACACAAAAGTCAGTATCAATAGAATTATTTGACATATGTCACTGTGCTCTTGTGCGTGGGATTCTCAAGTGTGTCTATGCACGGCCGTGTAATGTGGCCCTATATTAATGCATACTTTGGAAATGCATGACCTGAATGGTGCAAAGGACAGGGTTGTGCAAGGAGCACATGGTTGTTGCTCGTTCGAGGCTTTCGATGTCATTTGTGGAGGTTGATGCCGACCTTGGTGGAGGTATCCATTGAGTCTCAAACTGATGTGATCCTCCTTATTGGAGTCCATTTTAGAACATCATTTGGCACTGTAGGGGTCACTTCAGGCGTCTTTCTCTTTGGATGCTTTCTGAACTGTGGTATCCAGTGTGGTTGACGCTTTGGTTCGGTGGAGACTACTTGCACTTTTGGCTTCCTAACCCATATCCTTTTTGCATGTCTTCCTATTAATGTTGAAGAGCTGATTTGATCTTCCTTTGGTCTCTGTACGTGGTTCTTACCCTTTTCTCTTTTTGGCTTCTTTGTTGAAACCTTTTGCATGTGGGAGAACAAAGGTTGTTGTGGATGTAGGAGCTTCTTAGGTACCCACATCTGTAATTGCCCTTGTTGAGCTGCAGCTAACTTCTTAGGCACCCAAACTTGTTGGATACCTTGTGATTGAGCTTGTCTGAGCTGCGTCCTTCGTCTTCTGGCCTGGATGGTTTGCATGGATGGAATTTGTGGGGGCAAGGTTGGTGGTTGCTCTCCTTTGCGTACCCATAATCTGCTTCATTGGTTGAGTTGTTCTGCTTCGCGCGTTCTTTTGGTCTCTCGTCCGAGGAGTCTTTAGTGATTGATCTGCCCTTAGTTGCTGCCTCCTTCTGGCCTTTGGAAAAGAAGGGAGTTCCGTTGCATCCCTGACTCCTTTTTTGCCAATATCATTCCTCTGCAACACATGGTTTTGGACAAGAACAGCATGGTCATCTTCATGTGTACCCCTAGAAGGACCAGGAGTCTGTGCCTTTCCTAGTTCCTTGAGTGCTCCATTGTCTAATTCTACTGTAACTCGACTATGATTGACCCAAACCTGGAGAAGTCCACTTCTTAGGTTTAAATTGACTGCTTGGTCATAGATCCAATCTTGACCCAAGACAAGAGGTTTAGTGAGATCCTCATCTTGACACACCAGTACTTTAACCGTCATTTCCTCATCATGAATGTAGAGGGGAAGTTCCACCTCGCCTATGCAAGGGGTTTCCACGCCTCCCAATCCTATGAGATATGCTTCCACAGGATTGACAGTTAACTGTAACTCTTGACAGTAAGACACTCTAACAGCACTAGTGGCTGCGCCTGAGTCAATCAAGGCTCTTACGTTCCTTGTACTCTTTCCTTGTCCTATATCTAGGGTTATGAAAGGACGTCTATCAATTATCCTATGCGAGCTTGTTCTTGCAACTTCACACATGGCCATAGGATATCCTTGATCTGCATAGTCATTCGCTCTAGGCTGATCTCTACCTTGCCTTCGTAACTTCATCCTTCTGATGCGTTCTAAAGCTTCTGCTTGAGCTTCTTCTCGAACTCGCTTTTCTTCCTCTTTGCGTTTCTTAGCAGTGTTGAGTCGGCTGAGCATTTCCTCCGTGAGGGGTTCCTGATACAACTTGACTCTGCAACCGCTAATATAGTTTGGGAGAACATCACCCTCTAATGTGGCCAATTGTACTGCTCCACTCGTGGAGATCCTATTGATGATCATAGGTCCGTAGCCTCTCTTTTCTAGCTTCCTCACGTGTTGTTTCAGTGTATAGACTAAGACTAGATCTCCTGCTTTCAAGCCTTTATCCTTCACATGGGCATCAAAGTATGCCTTCTGTCTCTTCTTAGCTGCATATATTCCTGCAGCTGCTCTCAGTCTTGTTTCTCCTAATCGTTCAAGGTCAAAGATCCTAGAGGAGAGCTCATGACCTGTCCATTCGTGCTCTTGTGCTACTCTCAATGTAGGAATCAGGAAGTCCAAGGGTAGCACAGCGTTTTGGCCGAATACCATCTGAAAGGGGGTGGCTTGGAGTACCGTTTTGTAGGCAACTCGGTATGCCCAAACAGCATGGTGTAGCTGTTTGTCCCAATCGGAGCGTTTAGTGTTCACTAATTTCGTCAGTACATTGCATAAGATCTTATTAGTGCTCTCAGCTTGTCCATTAGCTTGAGGGTGATAGGGGGCAGACTTCTTGTGTATTACCAAGAATTCTTGGAGTAGATTTTCAATCACTTCATTCAAGAAATGAGTGCCTCTATCACTTACAAGCTCTATAGGTAGCCCGTATCTTGTGAATACATTCTCAAACAAGAATTTGGCAGTTGTTTGAGCATCGTTCTTCGTCGTGGCTTTTACCTCTACCCATTTAGTTAGATAGCCCGTTGCAACAATGATGTATTCCGCATGGGAACTCTTAGCCGGGGGATTAATAGGACCTACGAAGTCTATTCCCCACTTAGAGAACGCACGTCCACCCATCATAGGTTTCAGTGGCATCTCATCTTTGCGTATAGGATACTGAGTCCTCTCACAGACATCACACCGTTTCACATAGGTATGTGCATCCGTGTGAAGGGTAGGCCACCAGAAACCCGCAAATAGTATTGCCTTGATCACCCAATCCGGTCCAAAGTGTCCTCCTGCTACACCTTGGTGAGCAGTTTCTAAGATCTTAAGATATTCACTTTCATGGACACATAGCCTCAGGTAACCATCTTTACCACGCTTGTATAGATTATCACCAATGAGTGAGTAATCCAGGGCTTCTTGTTCTAAACTCCTTTTCCTAGCCAGAGTCATGTTTGGCGGGAATGTGTTTGTCCTCAGGAAGGATACTAGAGGTTCGCTCCAATCTGGCACAATGGATACTTGATAAAGAGTGGCATGTTCCACTGGTGGTTTAGTGCAACAGATTGGGCATTCCTTGCACAACTTTTGGACGTCAGCTTCCATAGTTGGCCAATGTACTTCGAGTCTCTTTAGGGTCTGTAAAGTTCGTTGCTTTGAGTAGTGTTGCTCTAACGCACCTACATGTGCTAATTGCAACCATTTAGCGTACTCATCCTCTTCTACGCAACAAGCCAAGATCCCTTGATCTGTGTGCTTGTACATACTTCCTGCCATGATGTGGTACTTTTGGGCTTTTACAACTTCTCTATTCCGTGTGTTTACCACTGGATGATTAGGCCCGTATGTCAATACTGGTACCAATGGCTTAGCCCACTGCGGCACCACTTCCAAATTAAACAAGTAAGCATCAAGAAGGTCATCTGATACTCCTTGTGGGGCCTCTCCCGATGTGAGCCTAGAAAGATGATCAGCTCTCAAATGAGTCCTACCTTTCCTTACCACAACTTCAAAGTCATATTCCATGAGCAAGAGAAACCATCTCACTAATCTTCCTGTATTGCATGGTTTGTTTACGAGGTATAGCAATGCTTGATGATCAGTAAAAAATTTAAACTTATTTGCAAGCAAATAGTGTCTAAATTTCTTAACTGCATATACCATGCCTAAACCTTCTCGCTCTGTAGTGGTGTAATTCAGTTCAGCTGCATTCAATTGTCTACTGGCATAGGCAATTGGAAGATCCATATTACCTTCACCAGTAGGTTGAGCAAGTACACAACCAATGGCATAATTGGATGCATCCACATGAACATGGAATGGTTTATTCCAATCTGGTGTGGTCAAGATTGGTGCTGAACATAATCTTCGTTTAAGCTCCTCGAAGGAATTCTCACATTCATCCGTCCACTCAAAGTTTGTCAGAAGTCCGTACATGGGCTTTGCAATGACAGCATACATGTGTATAAATCGTCGGTAATAACCACAATGCCCCATGAAAGCTTGTACTTCCTTGACATTCTTTGGCCTAGGTAGCTCTGCTATGGCTCTCACTTTTTCTTCGTCGGTAGATATGCCATTCTTTGACACTATGTGTCCTAGAATCTTGCCTTGCCTGACCATGAAAACACATTTTTCTGGGTTTAGGCAGACTTGATATTCTCTACATTTGTCAAAGATTTGTCTGAGCTCAGGGATATGGGTTTGTCTAACGTTGGAATGAGCACAAAGATCATCAACGTAGACTTCTAAACTCTTCCTCAAGAACTCCTTAAACACATGGCACATCAGCCTCTGGAAGGTAGCTGGTGCATTGGTAAGCCCAAATGGCATTACTCTAAAAGCAAAAATGCCCCATTCTGTGGCAAAGGTTGTCTTATGCTGATCCTCTGGAGCTATGGCTACTTGATTGTAGCCCGAAAATCCATCAAGGAAGCTGTACACTTCCTTGCCTGCCACTCTTTCTAAGAGATGTTCTGTGATGGGAAGCCGATAGTTATCTCGAATTGTGGCTGCATTAACCTTTTTCAAGTTAATGCACACACGCAGCTTTCCATTCTTCTTGGGCACCACTACGATGGGGGATACCCATTTAGTGTGCTCAATTTCATAGATAAATCCAGCTTCAACCAATCTATCTATCTCTTCTTTGATCTTAGCAGCGTAATTATCGTTATACGTATAGGGCTTTTGCTTAGAGGGTTTAGCATCTGAGGTCATGGGGATAGTGTGTGAGCATATATCGGGGTCAACGCCTTTCAAATCCTTGTAACTCCAAGCGAATACATCTCTGTATTCTCTTAGCAAGGCTATCAACGCATGCTCTTCTTCCTCTGTTAGGTCATGGCCTATGTACGTGCATCTCTCCTCTCCTTCTTCTAGGGCCACTACTATTTTCTTGGTGGTTTCTTTGTTATCATAGGCCTCTCCTAATTGTGCCTCTCGTTTAGGCATTCTAATCATGACTCTCCTGTCATCTATCTCATACTTCTTAAAATTTTCTGGGACCTCAAACAAAGATTCTTCCTCTTCTGGTGAGACTTTTCTCTTTTTTCGTTTCTTTCCTTCTTCCTTTGGGCTCACATGTGTTGCTAATCTTACATCATTTGTAATCTCTCCATGCCTCTGGGGTTGAAATTCTACTTCATGGAAATATTCTTCGTCTGATGCAAATGGTGGGTCCATAATGATAGACTCGAGATCGGAGTCACTTGCATCCTCAAATGCATCAGGGCTAGGTTCGCACTCTTCTAGAACTGCCTCTCCCATGATTGGCTCTATGGAGAAGACTGAAATATCATAGCCATCCTCATCACAGTGGGGTGTCCATTGTTCTTCATTGATGGCTACGTCCATGGTTGCTAAAATTTCTGCCCAGCCATGGGGTTCAAATTCCTCGTCAGGAAAAACTACAGGTGCATAGGCTGGGTCTTGAATGGGTCTATGGGTTTCGTTTGCACCTAGTTCTCTGGCCTTTTCTCTCTTCTCTTCCTCTACTGCTACTTTGCACATCCATAAGTGGGTGTCTTCATGCATCCATGAGGATCCTGACCCTATGGAATGCACAGATTCCGTATCATCTTTGGCTCTATGGATGGGATTCCACTGGATAGGAGGTACATCTCTGTGAGAGTAATCTTTGAGATTGACTTTGGTCGTAACCCCTAAGTGCTGCAGGTACAAGGAATTGGTTCCCCAATCTTGTACCACTTGCAACTGTCGCATAAATGGTCTTCCCAAAATCATCTCATAGGCATGATTTTTGCTGAAGTCACATATAGCAAAGCTATGCTCAAACTCAACACCACAGGTGGTGAGAGTTATTCCTTCTAGCAATCCTAAGGGTCTCTCTATGTGACCATCAGCCATTTGCAATTTCATCCTCGTTGGCCTGAGTGCTGGCTTGCCCCAACGCTTCCAAAGGGAAGTAGTGGCAATTGCAACTCCTGCACCTGAGTCCAAAATTGCCTTGGTGGTGTACTCCTGGTAGGTGATGGGAAGATAGGTGTTCCCTTCTTCACCTTCACACATATCTCCTATCTTATCCAAGGGGATTTCTGGCACTGTCCTATGGGATCCTACCCGGGAACGAGGTTTTGCAACTTCAGTTACTTGACTGGCTACATATTTCCGCGCGTTTGGTCTATCCTCAGGCAGTTCTTCCAAAGTGAGATCGCGCTGCACCGTGGCGTTCTTTACTACCTCCGTGTTTCTAGGTAAGACTGAGTCCTCATTCCGTACCATGACCGTGGGTGCTCTCATACAAGTAGACTTAGCTTCCCATGGTCCTGTGAAGTGGGGTAATTCTTGTAGAGAGTTAGACTCAAAGTCTAGTCTCTCATGAGGCTGAGTACTCTCATGTTCCCCGTAAATAGATGGGATGTCTTGTGGGAATTGGTCGTGTGCATCATCCACAAGTTCAAAAGGAGGGGCGACTTCACTTTTGTTATTCCATTTGTCTTCTTGAATCTCTCGTAGGAAGTCTGGTGCAAACCGATTCATAGAAGAAGAAGTGCCTGGCTCCATAGAATTAGGCACATAAGCAACCTGGGAAGGAGGGCTTATTCTATCGTTGACTCTCTCCTCGTTCTCATAGATGGCTGGAGCACAGGCTTCCTGGGGAGGATTACTTATTCTATTACTTTTCCGAACAGGCTTATACGCTCCCTGAGAAGGAATGAAGGCAACCTGTGGAGGTACGTAAGCTTTCGAGGGGGGTTCATCTGCCTTTTGAGGGGGAAGATAAGCTTCTTGAGGAGGCACATGGGCTTCCTGAAGAGGCTGGCTTATCCGTTCTTGTGCTCTTTCCTTTCTTTGAGGGGCAGGTTCCTTTTCTGATTGTGCAATTAACCTCTCTATTCTTTCTAACAATCCATCAAAATGCAACTGTGTCTTTGCTGAACTTGAGATGTTAAATAGGCGACTGGCCTCAAACATGGTCTGAGCCAATTCCACCATTTTGGCACAAATGTTGGTTCGTTCAAGCTCTAGCTTGGCTCTAGGGTAGCATTTTTCATGATCAGTTACGTTTGGCCCTTCTTGGATTCTGGCCTGATATGCCTTAAGCATCATATTAAGGTATTCGGGAGTGGGATCTGCTAGGACTGATCCTACTTTGGGGGGTGGTGGAGTAGTATGAGACGGGTTGGAAGGTGGTGGGTCGGATGGAGATGGGAATGGTGGTGGTGGAGTCGTGTGAGAGGGAGTTTGAGTTGTGAGTTTAGTTATCCTGGCTTTTGTTTCTCTTACGCTTTCCTCGAGTTCACTCATCTTTTTAGCCCATTGTCTTTTCATTCTTTCCCGACTATCTTTCCAAGTTCTAGTCCTTTTCTTGGTTATGCTCTCTGTTTCACTAGCCTCTGGGCCCTTTTCCTGACCTACACTCTGGTTTTGCTGCAGTGCTTGGGCTCTAGTGACTACCTGTACTGGTGCAGTGGAAGTGACGCTTCCTGAAGAATCTACAACCAACCCAATAACGTTGATAGGCGTGATTTTTGGCATATTATTAGGATTCTTAGGGCAACCTCGTAAGAGATGCTCTTTTCCACAGTCTTGGCAAAAGCCTTGGATCGTCACGGACTGAGTCTGTGTAGGTGGAGGTAAGGGACAATCACGAATGAAGTGATCTCCCTGACATCGGTAGCATGGTCCTCTAGGAAATGGTGGTCGTACCTGCCTAGGTTGGGGTCTAGGGTTGGGGTTTGCATACATGACATTTGTGTACTCTGACTCCCAACTAGGTTCATTTGGCTCTTCACTATAGTAAGACTCACCATGTTCTGGAGACTGTATGTAGTATGCCTGGGGACTATCAACATGTGTAAAATCAAAGCTATGGTCACTGGGATCATTTTCAGAAAGCAATGATGTTACCGGGACTATAGCTCTGTTCAGGTTCTCTTCTGCAGCAGTATACTTTACCGGAATCACATTAGCTGGGGCAGGGGGTCGTTGAGCTAACACTGGCTGAGGCCTTTGTTGGTTTTGGTAGGGTTGCTGATACGGTTTTTGTGGCCTGCCATATGGTTGTGGAGGGTACGGGTTCTGGTATCTTCCTTGCTGCGGGTATGGCTGAGGGTAGGGTTGCCTAACTGCCTGCTTGTTGTATGGGCAATCTTGTGCAGTATGATTGGTGTACCTTCGTTCTATGGTGCAATATTGGCTATTTGGATTGACCTGGGGTTGAGCCATAATGGGACACACGTTTGCCATATGGTCACCACCGCATGTATAGCACCTCTTCGTTGGGGTAAACCTCGGAATTTGTTTGCTAGAGACGCCTAGTTTTTGGGCCACTTTCTCTGCGAGTTCCTCAATTGATGTGGATTGCGTGGAAGAGTGACTAGATGCACTATCTGAATCTTTGTAGATTTTGGAAAGCTCTAGTTCTTCCCCTAGGTTATCTTCAATGTCAATGCACATGCGTACACACTCTTCTATAGTCCTAGGATCCTTCAGATACACATAGGATCTCAATTTAGTACTTAGCAATCCGTCCAGGAATAAAGCCACTTGTTTAGCTGGTGTGGGTAGCTCCGAGACAGGGCATCTTTCTAAGTATTGCCTAAACCTTCTTCCTGCAAGTCTCACGGTTTCTTGAGGGGTTTGCTTGAAGCTGTGAATCAATGATGAGGTATTGTGTCTTATGCCACTCTTAGAGAACTCTACAATGAAAGCCTCTAGGAGTTGGTCTATACACCTGAATTGTCGCTCATCCAATGGCTGAAACCATGTAAGTGCTGTGTTCCTAAGGGTTAGACCGAAGGCATTGTACTGCGTGAATAGATCCTCCACTTGTTCAGCTCTCAAGACTTGCTTGAACTCCGCCACATGATCATACGGGTCTCCCGTGCCATCGAAGTAATTCTTCATGGACTTCACCAGTTGAGTTGGTCGCAGGGTCCTAGTGTGTTCTCTCGGCCTTGGCAAAGGAAAATCATCAATATTCCTTTGATTCCATGGGGTTCTATGTCTCTCAAGTTCCACTCTATTCCTTTCTGTTCCCGTTCTTTCTCTTCCCGGGGAGTTGGCGAAACTTACCTCAGGTTTGTCTCTACTTCTATCTCTCTGAGCCCCATGAGCTTGGGAGGTCCCAGCTCCTTGGTGACCAAAGGACACAGTAGACCTTGGTTGGGGAAAAACAAATTCTCCCTTCCATGTGTAGGCATGTCTGCCAAGCTCAGTGACCACGAAGATTCTCTCTGATGCATTGTCTAGGTAGGTTACTTGACCTGGGCTATCAGGGTCTTTAAACTCATAGATTGTGAGGGCACTCACTTCCTGAGATTGAGGAGATTTATATCTCCAAAAAACCTCATCGGTTTCTCGGTTTAAAAGCAGATCTATGCTTTTATTATCCTGTGGAATCCACTCTGGAGTCATGATTCTGGTCAAGACAGATTTACCACGGGGAGTTCTTGGCTCTCTCTCTAAGTTCCCTTGCTCTATATCACCCATGTCGGTCTCCGCAATCACATTTCCAAACTCATCAGTTCTATCAGGGAGAGTGGTGACTACATATATAGTCCCCTCTTTATCTAGGTATGCTCCATTCTCAAACTTGACTACCGGGTGGGCTAATCCATGGGGTTGATCGGGGTTCTTAATCTGGACCACCGATCTTCTCAGTCCGTCTTCGTAGATGCGAGCACCTAGACGATTCGTCCTGATGTATTCCAGCTGAGTCTTATAAGGTCCCTCTGGCTTTTCTAGATAAGCCAACCATGAACTACCTACTGGTCTCTCCATGTGATAGGACATCTCAGAATCACTTGTTTCTGATCTGGGAATGTATGGATAATCACTCAACTGCTGGGCCCAAGACCTGGCAGTGTGATTGACACTAGCTTCAGAAGATCTGAGGCTCTGTCTGTCTCGGCCTAAGTGTCTGCCTGATCTAAGGTTCATAAGCCTGATTTATTTATCCCCTGGAACCCAAGCACACTTCTCGTTGCAGGTTGATTTTGCACCAATCACTTTGTTCTTTTTAGTTGAATATTATGTTTATGGTCTTGTCTGAAATCGCGTCGTCAGGAGTTCTTAAGTGAATTTCCGCACTTGATAAGTGATCGACTCCAGTTTACCTTTTGTCCTTTAGGGTTTTCGCACTTAAGACCTATTTACTTCTTGCACTTTGTTGATTAATATTCTTGGACTTGATTCGTGTCTAACGTTGCCCTAATTAATTACCACACCTAAGTCGTACTTAGCCTAGGCTAGGAATTGACAAAGGAGGGTTGAGAGATCTTCCAACCTCAATTAGCTGGTTGACCAGACTGCTACACAAGCCGAGGAAGCCTTCTCCCAAGCTTGGTACTCACCCTTGCTAGCTTGCTTTGGATTGCCTTGAGCGCGCACAAAGTTCCTGCAAAAGCTCACCTGTTAGTATAGCTCTATTGCCACAAGTAATTGAAAGACACACTTCAATAATTTCAGCCCCCTTGGAGTAGTTCACTGTACCCCCTGAATCTGAGAACCACTTAGCTCCACCTAAAGGTCAACTTAAAATGCATGTTCTAAAACTCCGCGTATGATTCTTACAAAAACCAGTCGAGGTCCACGTGGGATTCTCAACGAGCTTTCCAACGAGACCAAAATCTCATCAATCGGAGTTCGTATGGTCAAGTTATGACCATTCAGGCACTAAAGGGTCAAAACAGGCACTCAAGGTTCAGGAGATCCCTCTCTGGTTTCTAAGCCTTTTGCCCACTTCCCAGGTTCTAAAGTTATACCAAGGTGCCTAAAATTAAGCTCAACTACCCTTCCAATCACTCAAAAAATTAACCCTCAATTTTTATGCGTTAAAGGCCGTGTATCGCGATAGGTCGGGTCGAAGTGTCGCGATAGGTGGGAAGTGTCGCGATAGCTCAGAGTGTCGCGATAGCTCGAAGTGTCGCGATAGCTCAGAGTGTCGCGATAGCTCGGAGTGTCGTGATAGCTCGGAGTGTCGCGATACCTCGGAGTGTCGCGATAGCTCGGAGTGTCGCAATACCTCGGAGTGTCGTGATAGCTCGGAGTGTCGCGATAGCTCGGAGTGTCGCGATACCTCGGAGTGTCGCGATAGCTCGGAGTGTCGCGATAGCTCGGAGTGTCGCGATACCTCGGAGTGTCGCGATAGCTCGGAGTGTCGCGATACCTCGGAGTGTCGCGATACCTCGGAGTGTCGCGATAGCTCGGAGTGTCGCGATAGCTCGGAGTGTCGCGATACCTCGGAGTGTCGCGATAGCTCGGAGTGTCGCGATACCTCGGAGTGTCGCGATACCTCGGAGTGTCGCGATAGGTCGAGATATGGTGAATTTTTCTGTTCTATCTAGTGTTCCTGGGAGCTCTAGGCCTGCGCAGTGTCGTGGTGCACTCAGAATCATGATTGGGTGAAATTTTCGGAGTGTCGCGATAGCTCGAGCTCAACGCCTCGGGGACTGTGCAGACAATTTCTGTACCTGCTGAGCTTGCTGGAGATGATGATGGAGCTGCCACCTGCAAGAAACATGCAAAAAACACACAAATACAAGCACGCACAATCGCTATCTCTCAAACTCGCACACAACAAATGAGGGAATGATAGGGAAGAGGGGATATGTAGTGGAGAAGAAGGTGGAGGTGGAAATGGAGAATGAGGTGAAGATGAAGATGGAGATGGAAAAAAAAATCAGAAATTTACCTACTACTTACCATTCCAACGCGTCCTCTCTACGTCTTACCATCACACGCTCGTCCTCAAAGCTCGATCCCCGGCAACGGCGCCAAAATTTGGTGTAGCTCAGCGATGAGTAGCACCTCCTTTAATGTCAATCCGGGGAGACGTGAGGATGGTATGAAGACCACGAGCAAGTGGAAGCACAAGTGCGTGAGTGAGAAGCACACAAGCATGCACACACATACACGCACACGCGCACACACGTCAAGAACAAAGAGAGTAAGACAATGGAATCACTTCTATTGCAACAAAGTTCTCATACAAGCTCAAACTACAAGAAGCTAACCCAAAAATGAGCTCTCTAGCTCTATTTATAGTTTTTGACTAGCTTTGGCCCTGTCCAGACCTAGTGTCCGGCCTAGTTAAAAATTAGGTTCCAGGGCTTATTTGAGGGCTCAAACGAGATCAAAAAATTATGAAAATTGGCGGGCAACTACTTCTAAGGCTCCTCAAGCTCGAGGACTCCTCGGCTTGTACAAAATGGAGCTACAAAAAGGTGAAATGGTATTTACAATGGTTTTTAGTGATGAAAATCACTATTTTTGTAGGGGATTCTTCTGAAAATTTGACATACACTTCTTGGAGCTCCCTACTTGCTCCCTTTCCTTGTGTGTCCACCTTTTGATGTGCTTCCATGCTTTGTCCTTGACTTTGAGCTTCAACAAGGGCCCTAGAGGACCATGCTTTAGGTGCCAAGGAGATCACTTCATAAAGGATTGTCCACATCCCCCAATAGCAAGGCAATCACAGTACTATAACATACAAGGCTTTTGTACCGACTGTGGCAAAGAGCACATAATCAAAGATTGTCCTAAGAACCTAGTTAACGCTTTGAATGTGACACCGATCAACGTGATAGGTATTGTAAACAACGCAGATGGATCCAACCCTACATACGTGCCTATCCAAGCTATAACCAGAGCCCAGGCGCTCTTACAAAACCAACCACTTAATCAAGAGAAAGTAGCCGGAACTAGTGAAGTTGCAGAATCTAGCAGTAAAAAGACAAAATCTTGGAAAGATTCTAGAGAAAGAATCAAGAGAAAATGGAGTAAAAAGATAACGGAGTTGGAAGGAAGCTTGAAGGAATCTAGAGCCAAAATACAAGAATTGACTTCACAAGAATTAAACCAAGAAATCCCAGCTCAGAAATCAGGATCGGTTTTGGCGGAACCCATACCAGAAGATCTAGACATGATGTTTCGTGCATATCATGCAAGATTAAAAGAGGGACCTCAAGTAACGGAAATGAGTAAAAACTACCCTCGAGCTGATCTAGAAATTGAGAGGACTAAACTTTGCATGAAGATGGTAGAGTTAGCACAGGCTTTGTTCGAAGCCTCTAGATATCTTAATTGGAATAACATGGCAAAACCGGAATTACACTTTCAAGGACTAATGGAGAGGCTAGAATATTTGATTGAAAGCAAAGAGAAAAAGGATCAGTCTAGGAACCCTATTGTCCCAAAGACACAGGAAAGGAATGCACCATCCCTGTCTCAAGTACCCAATACAGAAAGTCAAGACAATTTGTCTTCCATACATAGGTACTCACATGAATTTTTGAGGGAGATCCAAGAAGAGAAATGGAGAAGAGAACAAGGAACTCATCCTCCTATTCAAGAAATAGACGACTTGCAGGAACAATTTCCCCAAGACATCCCCTCTATATATGATGATGTAGAGGTGGAACAACTGAGTGAACCCACAGGATTTGAATCTAATTCTCTACAAGAATTACCTCAGTTCACAGGACCTTGGGAAGCTAAGTCTATTAGTATGAGAGCACCCACGATAATAGTGAGGAATGAAGAATCAGTGATCCCTAGGAACACGGAAGTGATCAAGAATACCAAAGTACAATGTAATCTCACTCTGGAGGAATTGTTAAAGGTAAAACCAGAATTGTGGAAGCATGTAGCAAATCAATTTCCTGAGCTTGCTACCACACCCTCTCAGATAGGATCACATAAGAAGGTACCAGAGATACCCGTGGAAAAGATTGGAGACGTAAGCGAAGGAGAGGAAGGTAACTGTTGCAGAGCTAAAGAGCGCAAAAAGCAGAGAAAAAAGACGGGCCCCAAAATTTTTTCCGATTTGGACACACAACTTTTGTATCATAACCTCTCTTGTATATATTTTCCATTGTAAATGCACTAGAGGAGTCCTCTAGATGCATCCCCACAGAAGATTAGTGAATTACCCATGTACAATAGTAGGAAGTTAGCATTTTTAGTGAATAAAGTGCCGGTCTCTTGTGTGAAAGGACCAAACTTAGGGCACTAGTATATAAGTCAAAAGTGACTCATTGTAAAGGACTTCTTGTCATTGTGAAGAAGGAGCACTTCTGAATTTTCGAGTTTGCCTCTTTCTTGCTGATTTTGATCTTCATTTTGCTCATGTATGTGTGTGTGATGCTTGAAATGCAAGTGTAGGACTGTTGTCTACCCCTTCCCCTTTGTTTTGAGTGGCTGTAGTGCGTGCGTAAGCTAGGAGAAGCAAAAACGCGGGTGTTAGTGACTCCCGTAATTCACTGTTTCTGCCATAACTTGCAGCAGAGTGGTCAGAATTGAGTGAAACCACCACCGTTGGATTCGTCTCGTCGAGAGCTTCGAAACGAGTACCCTATTGCCTATGTTCGGAGTTCTGGGCTGGGAGAAAACCTCAAAAAACCAAAACTGCTGAAAAGAGGCTTGCGGCAACACTTACATTATTTCAGTAGGTGTGGGTAGTATTAGTCTTTTCTCATGCTTGAATAGCTAACTCACTTCATTTTCTATCACGTGTGCACATGTCTTCATACACTTGGTAAGTCACTCCTTAGGATTGATAATTAAATGTGTGAAAAGAACTCCACTATATGCACTTGTATGGCAATTGAGGTATAGTCTCATTGGTACAAGTCCTTGAGTCATCGCGGCTCAAGTACACACGTTTTTGGCGCCGTTGCCGGGGAGGCACTCCACCAAGGTGCCTTCGTGATAGTTAGAGAGCAAGTGTGATCGAATCGTACTTGTAGAGGTGAATTTGTCCATTGACGAGTAGTATTCCTTTTCAGCACTTGTCACTTCTCATCCTTGAGGTGTGTGTGATAAGTTTTAGGTTTAAGTGTAGGAGGAGGGAAGAGAAGGAGGAGTTAGGGTTAGGTTAGAAGGAGAGGAAGAGTGAGGAGAAGAGGAGTAGGAGTAGGCCAAAATTCTCAGAAAATCATCAAAAATCCCAAAAAATTTTAAGTTCAGTCAAAAAAGTATAAAAACCAAAAAATTTGGCTCATTTGACACTTCACAGTGTTCTGGTATCGTTTGCGAGCAGCGACAGTATCGTGGACTTGGTATCGTGGCATTCAGGCAGTAAGAGCTAGGTTTTGAGCTCACATTGCAATCAAGACAGTACCAAGGTAAACATTCTCTCAAATTATCTGTCAAAAACACTGTAAAAATGATCAAACAAGTGATTAAGAATCTGCGCAGTATCGCGGGGGGGGAAAACTGAAATCTTTTTCATCTTATTGTGTGATACAGAGGTCTAGGAAGGAAGAGGAGAGTGAAGAGAGTAAGGGGGAAAAAAGTTTGGAAAAAATCTTGCTTTTGGCTTGAGTATCGCGATCGGTTGAGTTTTGGTATCGCGATACCAAAATTCCCTTGTATCGCGACACTCGCCATAAGTATCGTATCGCTGGATACCTACCTTGGTATCACGACACCATTCCGGTATCGCGACACTGAGTTGGTATCGCGATCGCACTCGAGCTCTGGTATCGTATCGTCCGATACTAATACTTGGTGTCGCGACACCATTGTGGTGTCGTATCGCCTAAGTTTCTAGTATCGCGACCTCACTTTACCGAGTGGTATCGTATCGTTTGATACAGTGGTATCGCGACACTACCCTGGTATCACGACACTACTTTAGTATCGCGATCGTGCCCTCACAAGTGTCGTATCGTCTGTTGCTTGTCTTGGTATCGCGACACCATAGTGGTATCGTATCGCCAAGATTAGTATCGCGATCGCACTTACTGCGGTGGCATCGTAACGCCTCCTGTCAAGGATCATATCGCGACACCACATTGAGATCGTATCGCCTCGAATCCCTAGTATCGTAACGTCTACTTTGTCGGTATCGTATCGTGGTGATCCCCAGTGGAGTATCGCGACACTATATCTGGCATCGTATCGTTGGTCATCAGGACAGTATCGCGACACCAGACTGATATCGTATCGTCTGGGTGTCTGGTATCGTATCGTTTGGAGCTCTGGTATCGTATCGCTGAGAGCAGTATCGCCAAGTGTGGAATCGCCCAGAATTGAACCCTTCTTTTGGCAAACAACTGAATCACGGGTAGAGCTGTCCAAAGTAAATCTAAGCAGCATAAAGAGAGGCTTCAGAGAGTGAATGAACTTGAGGTCAGGAAGAGTTCTAGGTAGTAGAAGGAGTGTCATATCCTCAGTAGGAAGTACAGCCCAGGCTAGTCATCACTCAGTCTACTTAGAAACTTCCAGTGACTCGGAAGAGGAGTTACTTATGGCTTCAGAAGACATGCAAGGACCTACACCAACAGGAAACTTCATGACTACGGTTGAAGGAGACTACCGTACCTCCTTACAATATGTGTCCACTAATGCCCAGGAGATTCCAATCTACCTGGATGGCTTAAACAGGTCTGTCGCCAGGATGGCAACTGCCCAAAATGTCATCATCATACCACGACCAGCTGTCAAATACGAGGGAGGTGCTTACATTGACAAAATGGGTCACATCTACATAGTAACTGAATTTCCTGAGAAGATCAATGAAAGAGGAGAGATTATGGATCCCGACAACTCTGAAGAGTTAGCGACCACCCCAGAGGCAGGTCACAAGTATCACGGGTCTTGAGAGGAGACTTGATACCTCAAGACGACTACTTGTTGGAAGTCTACATGATTCACGGAGCAGACTTATTGCTTCAAACTGACGTACCTGTTCAAGGAATAGGAGAGAGCCCCATGACATTCTATGAGTTGAAAGACCCAGATGACGAAACTAGACTCACTTACCTAGATAAGAATCAGAGAAGATATTGGCCTGTAGGTGTCCTAGACAGGGCTCGGCTGAGATATATGGGTGCGCCTGTATTTCCTCAGAGGGAGCAGGCAACTACCTCGCAGAATCCTTTTGGAAATCAACAAGAGACGGAACATACCACATCAGGACAGACCAGTCAAAGAAGTGTGCCCAACCGTACTCATGTACAGTTTGCAACTCCAGGAGAGTGCACACACACAATCAGACCCACACAGGGATGGGGAACCATTTCCGACCACCGATTAGACCACGACCACCTGTGGGAGGGCAGCCAGGAATGCCTCCATTACGACCAGCTGCCCCAGTCTTCCCTGTAATGCCCAGACCGCATGAACCAATGAGGAGATTGAGACCAATCCAAGTAGCTAAGTGCATGAGAAACCATTATGATGGATTAGGGGAGCCATACGATCATATTGCCGAATTTAAACAAGTTCTAAGAGCGGAGCAAGTAGAGGACTTCTTTGTGCAGTATGAGTCTTTTGGACTCACCCTCACAGGAACAGCCCTAACTTGGTTCCAACCTCTAGATTCCAATCAATTTGGAAACATGGAACAATTCTTTCAAGAATTCATTGGAGAATTTACAAAGAGAGGGATTACACACAATTCTGCATCTTTAATCCATAGCTTTAAACAAAACCTTAATGAAACTGTGAAGACTGCTGCCCGAAGATTCAACCAGTATGTGGATAGATGCCCAATGGCTGAGAGACCGACTCAACAAAAGATGATTTCATTATTTTTGGATGGACTATCTAACGGGACCCTAAGAACCCTAGTATATGTGAAGAGGCTGCAAACATTGAGTGAGTGTCTTCAAGAGTGCATCGACCTGGAAGATAACCTTGCTGAGGACCTCAAAGGTACTACCGACCTCACTAAATCAGAAGACTCAAGAAGTATGGTTACGTCCAATTCTAGTAATGTGGAAGAACTAGCGGAACTATTAGCAAAGAAACTAGGAGTCCAAGGACAGAGAGCTTACCAATATCCAGCTCAAAGAGTGCCTATGTTGAGGAGGTGTAACTTATGTGGAGGAGAACATCCCACACACTTGTGTGCCAGAGGAGGAGCCGGTGCACAACCGATGTATCCATACAACAGACAGCAACAACAAGGGACTTCTTCATACTGCCACATCGAGCAAAAATATACCAATCACACAACTGAGAACTGTCCCTTTAATAGGCAAACACGACCTGTCAATCCACCACAATACCGACCTTATGGATACCCACCTAGAGAGCTTGGTAGGGAGATGCCTAGATACGACCCGTATCCGGTAGGAGCTCCAAGACAATATGAGCAAGCATCATATCCACCACCACAACCAGTATTGGGACCCCAACTGTCACAACCTCAACAAGTTGTACCTGTGAAGTATACTCAACCGGAAGAAAACTTGGAAAGAGCCATAATACCAGCCTCAGTAGCGACCAATGTAGAATCAACCAACCAAGGGTATGAACCTTCACCAGGAGAGTACTATCCATATGAAGCCAACATGATGGAATATGAACCAGCATATGACGTGGCCTATTATGGATATGAAGGATTTGATCAAACTTATGGAGCGGAAACTGCAACTTTAATGTATACAGTGCCCAAGGCACAACAACCATTGAGACCTCCCATTAGACCACCAGTGCAGAGAGGACCGTGTTATAGATGCGGAGGGGATCACTTCATTCGGGAGTGTCCTCGACCTTACAACCCTCCACCACCCAGGATTTGGGAAGGATATTGTAGTGATTGTGGGAAAGAACATCTTTTCAGAGATTGCCCTAAGAACCCTACAAAAACTCAAGGCACTGCACCAATTAATGTAATTGAGGTCTTAGAAGGATCTGGAAGTGAGAAGGAGTACACTGTACCACTGAAAGCTATTACTAGAGCTCAAGCAAAACAACAAAAAGGAAATCAACCGGAAGAAAAACCAGAGAACAATAAAACAGTAGAACCAAACATTCAAGTAGTCGAGGATTCGGAGAACTCATGTGAGAATTCCCAAAACACCAAAGTACAAAAATGGAAAGAAAGACGAGAAAAGCTCAAAGAAAAATGGGCAAGAAACAAGAGCCAAGACAGCAAAAAACAAACGAAGGGTTCTAGAAAGCTTAATGAACAAAAAACGCATAAGGAGATCCCTGAAACACCACCAATTAGCTCAGAGGAAAAGAAGCCAGGATCAATTCTAGCTGACCCAAAACCAGAGGAATTGGACATGTGGTTAAAAGCATACCAAGCTAGAATCAAAATGGGACCGAACCTAGAGCAACATGAAAAACTCTATCCTCAAGGGGAATTAGAGAAAGAAAGACTGGCGATATGCAAAAAGCTCATCGAAGTAGCACAGGCGACTCTAGAAAAAACTATCCCAATTTTGCCTGAAACAAGGATCGCACAGGAACTATACGAAGAGTGCATCCAACCTAAGGATAAAGAACCTACACGGGAAGATGATCGAAATGAACGAATGAAATTTCAAGGGGAACAGGTATCCATAATACCCGACCTAGAGGAAGATTGGTCCAAAGACTTGTGGAAAAGAATTAGAGAAGAGCAATGGAAAAAGGATGGAATCAGTCCACCTCCTTTTGAGGAAATAGTTGGAGAAGATAGTCACCATGATCATAACCTGGAGGAAGCATATGAGGAAGTGTCAAGGTTTGATAAAGGAAGAGAGGAAACCATGAGCATTTCAACGCTGCCTAACTACATGGGAGAATATGAAAGAGAGTCCATAATAATACGAGCACCCACAGTGCATGGGAAAGAAAAAGGAAACTCAGAAGAGAGTTCACACAACCTAACAGAACTTAAGAAAACAAAGGTGCAATGTAAATTGACGGTGGAAGAGTTGCTTCAACTTAGACCACATCTATGGAGACAGCTAGCAAATCAAATAGAGCCACCAGCAGAGAAAGGAGAAATGGAAGGAAAGGAAAAAGAAAACCACTCCACAATACAAGTTCCAGTTGACAAAGTAGGAGAATTTAGTGAAGGAGACAAAGGTAATACGTGCTTACCTGTCACCTACAATGGGTACATGACCAAGGCCATCCTAGACACGGGAGCGGGGGTAGGGATTGCCACCAAGGAAATATGGGAAAAATGGGGAAAACCTGCCTTACGACCCACGCGAATGAAGCTCCAATTAGCAGATGGTCATGTAGAGAAACCCTTAGGAATATTGGAAAGAATCAAACTGACCACTTGTGGAGTAGAGTTTGAACACACATTGGCCATATGTAAGTTCGAAAAAGCAAACAATTACGAAATGATATTGGGACGACCATTCATGCGACAGATGCGAGTAGTACAAGATTGGGGCAGAGATTCATTATATCTCCAACATCAAGGAAACACTACCAAGATAAACCTGCACACATTCGCTTATCGGGATGTCCCTCCATTACAATGGAATCCAGTCCACAAAGAGGAAGATGACCTATCCATTCACAGTGCTGGATCAAGTGACCAATCTTGGATGCACGAGGATGCCCAGTTGTGGATGTGCAAAGAAGCCAAGAAGGAGGAGTGTAAAAAACAAATGTGGCCAATAGGGCACCCTAATTATCGATCGATAGAAGACCCCGACTATATGCCTCAAATTTTTTCAGATGAACTCTTCGAACCACATGGCTGGATGGAAATCCTAGCCACATTAGACGTTTGTGTGAATGAGGAAGTCTTGACGATGAACGATTGTATAGACGAGGAAGGATATGACGTGAACCTCTACATGGTTGTCCTCCAAGAAGTAGAAGCAGGAGAAATTGTAGAGGAAGAGTGGAAAGAAGAGTACGAAAGCATAGAAATGGAACAGGAGTTTGACTCTGAAGAACAATATTTAGAAATCATGCAAAAGGAATCAAAAGAAAGACCGACAAAAGTCTTAGCAATTGACACCATCCCAAGAATACACGAGCATAGAGAGGACACAAGTAAAGTGGAACCTGAACCAGACCACTTCGAAGTTCCAGAACATTTTAAAAGATACGAAGTGGAAGAAAGGAAAATAGCAACTCAAATGCCTAAACGAGAAGCACGAGACGGAGAGGCGTATGACAACAAAGAACAAACAAAAAAAATTATTGTGACGGTTGAAGAAGGAGAAGAAAGGTGCACGTATATTGGTAAAGACGTAACTGAAGAGGAAGAAGAGGAACTCATACACCTCATCCGAGAATATCGAGATGTATTTGCTTGGACGTACAAAGACCTAAAGGGTGTAGAACCTAGCATATGCGCTCATCGAATTCCTATGACAGCAGATGCAAAACCTTCTAAACAACGCCCTTACACGTATAATGAAGTTTATGCAGCGAAAATAAAGGAAGAAATTGACAAACTACTAGCGGCAGGGTTCATATACGAGATAGAACACACAGAATGGGTATCGCCACTAGTAGTAGTGCCCAAGAAAAACGGAAAGCTAAGGGTGTGTATCAACTTGAAAAAAGTAAATGCAACAACTATACGAGATAGTTTCCCTTTACCCATCACAGACCATCTTTTGGAAAGAGTTGCCGGCAAGGAAGTCTATAGCTTCTTGGATGGATTCTCTGGTTACAACCAAGTAGCTATTGCAACTCAGGACCAGCATAAAACCGCATTCGCGACTGAATGGGGAATCTATGCATTTAGAGTGATGCCTT
Source organism: Ceratopteris richardii (assembly GCA_020310875.1). NCBI lineage: Eukaryota > Viridiplantae > Streptophyta > Polypodiopsida > Polypodiales > Pteridaceae > Ceratopteris > Ceratopteris richardii. The sequence goes on along the minus strand of CM035410.1, from coordinate 41,975,713 downwards.
TCGGGCTCACTAATGCGCCAGCCACCTTCCAACGACTGATGTGTCATGTTTTCAAAGAATTTCTGAGAAAAAGCATGGAAGTATACGTAGATGATCTGTGTACATACTCAAATCAACGACCAGACCACATACCGGAACTGCGGAAAATATTCAATAAATGTAGACAGTATAGAGTTTGCTTGAACCCTGAGAAATGTGTCTTCATGGTAAGACAAGGAAAAATACTAGGACACATAGTCTCAAGAAATGGGATATCTACAGATGAGGATAAAATTAAAGTCATATTGGACTTACCAAGACCCAAGAATGCAAAGGAAGTACAAGCCTTTATGGGACATTGTGGATATTACCGTAGGTTTATTCACATGTATGCCATAATAGCTAAACCCTTATACGGTCTATTGACTCAGTTCACTTGGACGGACGAGTGTGAGAAGGCCTTCAACGAGCTTAAAAAGAGGCTGAGTACAGCCCCAATTCTAAAATCACCCAACTGGAACAAGCCTTTTCATATTCATGTTGATGCTTCGAACTATGCAATTGGATGTATCCTGGCTCAACCGGCCGATGAAGGAAAGCTTGATCATCCAATCGCTTACGCGAGTAGACAATTAAACCAAGCAGAGAGAAATTACACGGCTACTGAAAGAGAGGGCTTAGGAATGGTCTACGCAGTGAAGAAGTTTAGACATTACCTCTTAGCCAACAAGTTCAAATTCTTCATAGACCATCAAGCCTTGTTGTATTTAGTCAATAAGCCTTGCAACACAGGGAGATTGGTACGATGGTTCTTGTTACTAATGGAGTTTGACTTTGAGGTAGTAGTCAAAAAAGGAAACACACATGTGAGAGCAGACCACCTTTCTAGGTTAAAACACGGAGAGCCACCTAGCGGAGTACCTGATGATTTACCAGATGCTTATCTGTTTAATCTAGAAGTATGTCCGAAGTGGGCAGAAAAATTGACCCCTATACTTACGCATGGCCCTCAACACCCAATCAATAGAAATAGCAAAAAAGAAATTCTTCAAACAAGGAATTTACACATTGTTGCTAGAAGCGTATATTATAAGGAACCTAACGGAGTTTTATTGAGATGTGTAGAGGAGGATGAACAAAAACAACTGATCAACCACGCACATGTGAACAAGTGGAAAACCCATCAAGGAATGCATGGAACAATACGAGAATTAAAAAGATTAGGCGTATATTGGCCTGATATGTCCAAGGACGTTCACGAGCATGTAAGTAATTGTGTGGAATGCAAAGAAATTAGCCCACAGGATCACGTGTCCTTACCTTTTTCTACCATTGTGCCTAATTGGAGTAAATCATTAGTGCAATTCCTCAAAACGAAAGAGCACGAAATAGGAGCTAGTCTAGCAAGAAAGCGATCCCTAGAAGAAATGAGCAAGGATTATGTGATAATGGGGAAACAACTGTTTAGAAGAGGAAAATACAATCAACTCAGATTATGCGTGCATGAGGGAGAATACCTTCCCATATTAGAAATGGCACACGCAGGAGCTGCGGGAGGACATTTTTCAGCAGATAGAACGGTCAAGATGATTCTCTTTGCAGGCTTGTGGTGGCCAACTCTACATATGGACGCAGAGACATATGTGAGAAGCTGCGAAACATGCCAGAGAGCAAAATATCCCATTAGAAGAGATGACATGCCTTTAAGACCCATGGTTTGCGCGAGAGCATTTACCAAGTGGGGAATTGACTTCATAGGACCTATCAACCCACCTACAAAAGGATCACATGCGGAATACATCATAGTAGCCACCGACTACTTAACAAAGTGGGTAGAAGCGAAAGCCACTCGAAAAAATGATGCTCAAACCACAGCAAAATTTCTCTTTGAGCACATTTTCACACGATTTGGACTACCGATCGAGATAGTGAGTGATCGAGGAACTCATTTCCTAAACGAAGTCATTGAATCGCTAATGAATGAATTCTTAGTGATTCATAAAAAATCAGCCCCATACCATCCTCAAGCCAACGGACAGGCTGAAAGTTCCAACAAAGTACTTTGTACTGTCTTGACAAAGATTGTCAATAATGGAAGGTCAGATTGGGACAAACAATTGCATCACGCAATTTGGGCCTTCCGAGTGGCATATAAAACGGCCATTGGAACTACACCTTTCAACCTAGTGTATGGGCAGAATGCAATTTTGCCAATTGACTTCTTAGTGCCTCCATTAAAAGTAGCCCAGCAATATGAGTGGAACGGTCATGAATTGTCTCAGCAATTAGATCAAATTGAAAAGCTGCATGAGACTAGATTGCAAGCGGTAGCAGGCATCTATGCCGCTAAACGGAGACAAAAGGCATACTATGACTCACATATTAAAGATAAGGGACTAAAAGAAGGCGACTTAGTCCTAGTATACACCCTAAAACAGCATGCAAAGAAGCTCCAAAAACGCGAATATGGTCCCCTGATCATAAATCGAATCTCCACTAGTGGTGCAGTCAATCTCGCCACACTAGACGGAGACATTCTTCCCAATTACATCAGTGGATGCCGAGTGAAACGATTCATGGAGCCTCTGACCGATGAAATGCTAGCTAGACTGTTGGGAGCTCAAAATAGGAAGACGGAAGAAGAACGAATTCGAGAGGAAGCCCGACAAGAAGCACTAGAACGCATTAGAAAACGCAAGGAGTGGATCAGGCAAAGAGATGAACGCTATCTCCAAGGAGAAGAGCCCATCCCTATGGCAAACTACCAGGTCAAAAATGGTGAAACAACGGGTATATGTAAAACACAACCTTACCTAAACCTAGGGATTGGTAAGACAGAGTATAAATTGATAGACGCATTGATAGACTCAGGAGCAGGCCTTAGCTGCATGCGAAAGAGAATAGCAGACGAGCTGCAATTGCAATTGAATTCCACAAACGCAAAACTAATAGGAATTGGAGGTCACACCCTAGACTGCATTGGTACGACGAATGTGTCCCTCCACATAGGAAATTCCTCCATGGAACAAAGAGTCCTAGTATGTGAGGATAACGATTTACTGGAAGACTTCATTCTAGGACAAGACTGGATCATTGAAACAGAAGCATGTATCCATCTGGCTCAAGGATATATTTCAGCCACGATAGGGCATAAAGAGGTTTTCAACTTGCTTGAAGAGAAACCATGTAACCAAGCCATGTCAATACCAAGATCAGAGGAAGTTCAAGAAGCGACGAAAGATAGTAGCGACTGTGCTCAACACCCAGAGAACAAATGCACAGAAACTGAAACTTTAATCATTCCGACATCCCCTATAGCGTCGAAATTATCCAATGTAATTGCGGATGAGCCAACCAACGAGGAGACGCCCTCTCCTAAACAGGCTCAAAGTATCCAAAGACCGCACTATTGGAAACTAACAAGCAGATACTCGAACCGACAACCACCCAAATGTATGTGGGTACGAAAGGATCAAGTACCGAGTCAAGAAATGTCTACAAGTGCTTTGAAGAAGGAAACGGACATCACCAAATCAGCCACGAAGAACTACAAACGAAAAGAACCAGTACAAGTATGGATTGCCAAGCCCCTGCTTGAAGCTCAAAGATCTCGACATCAGATATGGATTCCCAAAAAGGTCATACAAGCAGCTAAACAGAATGTGAAGACCAAAGAGGAAACGCCACAACAGACGAGGCAAATGTCACTAACACCAACGAATCATCAGAGAAGATCACAAAGCAATGTCAAATTCAATCGGACTGTGGATAAGGCAAATGGAACACGAACAGCTTCACGAATAGAGAAAACCCAGCGACCCCTCTCTGTTTTCTCAAAAGGGATCTGGAAACCAAAGCTACCACAAGGAGCAAAGGATCGAGGAGACAACACCCCCGATTGCACTCATGTTGTGTCTGATGCACCCAAAGTAGGCATGATAGGGCCATATTACAAGGCCAAGCATTCGGCACGTTTTTTTTCCGGATAGTTACACACATTTTCCTTGAGGAATGGAAAAGCACTTGTACATACATAAAAATATTACTCCAAAAATTCACTAAACGCTTCGGCTATGGACTAACTTTTGTGTTTTCTTTTCAGCAAAAAAATATAAAAATACATGAAAAATTCAGGTATTACCCTACTCACACCCACGGGAAAGGGACGGCACCATGCACTCGGAGCAATATCAAATTATTAATCAACACATGGTGGAGGATTTCTGGACAAAATATGGATACTAATTCATGCTCTATATTAAGTGCAGATGGCTTCTGAAGACTCTGAAGCTACAATCCAAGAGGAGGTCCAAGAATTTCCTCCCCAATGTCTTACGAAAGCAAAAGGACATTGGTTCAGAGATGAACAGCCTGTGGAAGAGTATCTCTTCTTGGCCAACATAAAGATCATGGACACGGATCACCACTTTCCGATCATGTCCCAAGACTTCAAGATTTTACATGGAATGCCATCTACAATCGATATCCTGAAGAAAGCAGGAATTCACAAGTATTTCGAGCTACCTATCTACAAGCCGGACTTCCAACGATGTACCCAAGTCATGAACACTTTGAGACCAGCACTACATGATCCATTGGTGCCAGAAGCCAATGTGATGGATAAGAATGGCGAATGGGTAGTCATTCAGTTCTCCCACGACTTAATCAAAGAAGCTTTTGAATGGGAGAAAGATGGTGTCAACACGGCCAAAGAAGAAATTCGTGGAGCAAATACTAGAACCTTTGTCGACATTAATAGAGTGGATATTGAAGAGGAAGTCAGGTTGATTCATCAACACTTCTGCTTCCCGAGCATGAACAGATACACGGCCCCTCAAAAAATTATTGTCCAATTATTGTCTCATGCCACAAAACAGATCGGCAATTAGGTAAATCTCACACCATATGTGCAGGAAAGATTGTTCGAGGCCAAGAAGAAATGGGAAAATAAAAAATTCCTTAATGGAACCACTGCCCTCACAATCATGATTTACCATGCATTGGGCATGCGAGAGTATTTGAGGGAGATGCCATCTTCAATGGAGCTGGCTCAATATGTCAAGGGTGCTACAGTACCTAAACAAAGGAAAGGGAGTAAGCAAGTAGAAGAAACAGAAACAAGTTCGCAACCGCGGATGAGAGGAACATTGAGAGGTACAAAGCGGCCTAGAGAAGTTCTACAGAAAGAGGAAGAAGCACCACAACCAAAGAGAGTACATGTGCTGCCTACCACCACCACTCAAGGACCCAGAAAAATTACGGAAGAAGAATTAACTCAAGCACTGGAGGAGACTCACAAGTATACAGAAGGGCAAATCAATCTACCAGTGCAAGGTCATCATTATCAACAGGCTGCAACAGTTCAAAAACCCAAAAGAAAACTTACTAAGGTACACAGGTATCGGGAGATTGGGCTAGACAATTCAAGTTCAGGATCCGATGCCCAAGAAAAGCAAACTACATCATTATTGGATGTAGATATTAAAAGTGAATCGAAAGATGATGGCCAGTGGGCCGAATTAAATGAAGTCAATTATGACGAAGCCCAAGTTGACAACAAAGAAAAAGGTCAATCGTCGCTGGCAGACCAGAATGCAACCACAGAGAGGGCAGAAGAAGAAGGGCAAAACATTACGCAAGCGAAGGATGCCTCCATCACCCACACAAAGGAGGACAAGTCTGAAGCTGAGACGCATGCAATGATATCTGAGGACAAGCCTCAAGAAGAAGAAAAAGAAGACGAAGAACCCTTCACACCACTAAGGGTTGTGGCAGAACCGTCCCCTCTGGATGTAACATTTCAAGGGAGTGCCACGAAAGTTCGTAAAACGGTTGAAAATGAAGCAGAAGTTAATATACAACTACAGGTCCCACAACCACACAAAGAATTGATCCATGTAGCACAGGGACAAGATGTACAAACAGGAGAAACACCGGACATAACAAAGACATGGTTGAATGTGGATATAGCTCAGCTCAAGCCGGTGGTGCAGGATATGATCCGCACGGCACTCGACACTCAACAACTGATGCTTGATGCTGATGAAGATTACGACCAGGCCATGCTCGACAAACAAAAGCTTCAGAAAGAAGGTATGAATTTGGCAAAGAAATTATCTAAAGTAGAAGCTCAGGTGTTGAAGAAACAGGAGGAGATAAAAACAACCAAAACACAATGCAAAACATTAGAAAAGGAGAATGCCCAACTGAAAGAGCAAGTGTTGGAGCTAACGAAGAAACTGGAAGTAACTGAAAAAGAGAAAACAAGAATACAGACTCGTAGCAAAGTACTCGAGTCACAGCTCAAGGTGAGCATGGAAGAAGCAGACCAACTCAGGGACAGGAACAAAGAGCTAATGACAGCTCTCCTCAGTGATCAACCATCGACAGATCTTGACAAAACAAATGAGGACATAAAAGACATGGAAGCAAAGTTGACCAAGATGGCAGATCAGCTCAAACAGGAGCAAGAGACAGTTGCAGAATGGGAACAGAAATATATGAATGATACTGCAGCTCTACGAAAGAAATGGAAAAAAGCCGAGAAAGATTATTTCCGACAGTGCAAGGAAGACACAGATCACATGCATATCGTGGCACAGGAATTAATCAAACATCAAGAAAAACTTACCAAGGCTGAAGAGGAGCTCAAGAATAAAGATGACATCATTAAACGGCTGCAGGAGCAGATTGAGCTAAAAGAGAAACAAGGGACACCAGTAGTTCCTCCAGAAACCACGGCTACTGTGGAGGAAGAGGTACGTCCTCTCTCTCCTCCCTTGTATCATTCACCAATAAGGGCGGAAAAGGAGGTTCCACTAGAACCTAACACACGCGACATTGCAGAATTGAGCAGACCAGAAAGGGCACTACTGGTGTCCCAGCTCACTGCTGATTTTGAAGATCAAATAATACAAATAATGAAAGAAGCTCGAATAGACAATAAACAGCTAGATCAAATTTTGAAGCCCTTCAATGTACCATATGGTCTACTTAAAGAACAGACGCGCATGTATATAAAGACTACCACGAATAAAGATCCGGACCACAACCTTCAATTCCAGCATGACACTTTCAAGTATACTCAAGAGGAATTTGAGAAGGCGGATCCCATATGGCGAAGAAAAATTTTGGAGAAGAATCCGACTTTGCGGGTACAGTGGGAAGCATCACCATATGCGCTTCAGGTAAACCCATCATTTTGTCCTGTACCCCGCAGACGCTCTTGGACGCAATTTTGGGAAGCACAGCGTCAAGGCTCTATCAATAATCAGTGGCTAAATTACCCGTTACTACCTAGTCCGCCACATAATTACCTACCTACCGAAGAATATATGGTAAAGACAATGGAATTCTGGATTGCCAAATATGCTACAGTGCCGGACTTAGCAGTCAAGATGACAAATAAAATATTTAGCATGCTCATTACCGTGTTGAAGGTCTTCCAGCACGCGAAGTATACATTTTTGAATTTCATTGGCATTACGCAAGGATCGGAAGCTCTCATTTTTGATTTATCAACCATTCCGAGCCGACTAACCATCATGGCATACTACTCCCGCCTTATGTTTTTGCCATCAACATATATGCAGACTTTCGAAGAAGCATTCTTCACCGGCTTCTTTGAAATAGATTCGGAAATTTTTGTAAAAATGACTTCAAATTTAAATGCGAGGCTGGTGGCCTATGAAACAAGCTTCTTCGCTGATCACCGACAGGCACCAGAAGACGGAGTGAAGTCAAAGCAATGGAAAGAATTCATGCTATGTCATGCAAATCTGCTGAACCAACGAGAGCAAACCGCCATTCAAACATACACGCGTCGCCTCAGAAAGCCTGTCGAGGACGACAGAGTTCAGGAGGAGGGACGTGTAGAGGGACAATCAAGCAAGAAGAAAAGAAGAAGAAAATCAAAGTCCAAAACTATTCATTAAGAAGAGAAAAAGAACATATCTCTGCAGGAAGCCCCGCAGGGGTGCAACACCCATCTCTGCACAGAGCCTCGCAGGGGCACGCACCAGGCTACAAAGCTAAACCCCAGGGTCCCGAGTAGTGGACTTTTCAAACATCAGAGTAGGACCAAAAGTTAGAAAGGGGTAGAGGCTGAAAAGTTAAAGAGGGTGACTAAGAACAGCACATTCCTAGTCACTGGTGGCGTGCGTGGCAACCCGAGTCAACAGGCAAGACAACTACATCAGGCTCTCGAGTTGTAGAGCTTGAATCAAGAAGGCCATCGAATCTGCATGTCTGTCTAATTGCAGACAATACTGACCAAGGGGAGCGTGCAGTGGAAAAGCTGAAGCGCCTCTAAAACGTAATGCAAGATCAAGAATCAGACAACACTACCCACGGGACGCGTTCGCGAAGCAAAGTCTGTCAAGGGACGACAGAGACGAAGAGGGGGAGAGTGTTGCAGAGCTAAAGAGCGCAAAAAGCAGAGAAAAAAGACGGGCCCCAAAATTTTTCCGATTTGGACACACAACTTTTGTATCATAACCACTCTTGTATATATTTTCCATTGTAAATGCACTAGAGGAGTCCTCTAGATGCATCCCCACAGAAGATTAGTGAATTACCCATGTACAATAGTAGGAAGTTAGCATTTTAGTGAATAAAGTGCCGGTCTCTTGTGTGAAAGGACCAAACTTAGGGCACTAGTATATAAGTCAAAAGTGACTCATTGTAAAGGACTTCTTGTCATTGTGAAGAAGGAGCACTTCTGAATTTTCGAGTTTGCCTCTTTCTTGCTGATTTTGATCTTCATTTTGCTCATGTATGTGTGTGTGATGCTTGAAATGCAAGTGTAGGACTGTTGTCTACCCCTTCCCCTTTGTTTTGAGTGGCTGTAGTGCGTGCGTAAGCTAGGAGAAGCAAAAACGCGGGTGTTAGTGACTCCCGTAATTCACTGTTTCTGCCATAACTTGCAGCAGAGTGGTCAGAATTGAGTGAAACCACCACCGTTGGATTCGTCTCGTCGAGAGCTTCGAAACGAGTACCCTATTGCCTATGTTCGGAGTTCTGGGCTGGGAGAAAACCTCAAAAAAACCAAAACTGCTGAAAAGAGGCTTGCGGCAACACTTACATTATTTCAGTAGGTGTGGGTAGTATTAGTCTTTTCTCATGCTTGAATAGCTAACTCACTTCATTTTCTATCACGTGTGCACATGTCTTCATACACTTGGTAAGTCACTCCTTAGGATTGATAATTAAATGTGTGAAAAGAACTCCACTATATGCACTTGTATGGCAATTGAGGTATAGTCTCATTGGTACAAGTCCTTGAGTCATCGCGGCTCAAGTACACAGTAACACATATCTTCCAATAACCCATCAGGGCTACACCACGAAAGCCATCTTAGATTCAGGAGCCGGAGTAGCCATCGCTACCACCGCTTTGTGGAAACGTTGGGGTAAGCCAGCACTCAGACCCAACAGGATGAAACTACAAATGGCTGATGGACACATAGAAAAACCATTAGGCTTACTAGAAGGCATATCTCTCACCACTTGTGGTGTAGAATTTGAGCATACTTTCGCCATTTGTGATTTTGCGAAAAATCGTGCTTATGAGATGATATTGGGACGACCATTCATGCGCCAGTTGCAAATTGTACAAGATTGGGGAACTAATTCTTTGTACTTGCAACATTTAGGAGTGACTACTAAAGTCAATCTTAAAGACTATTCACACAGAGATGTACCCCCAATACAATGGAACACCATCCATAAGACACCAGTAGAGACGGAATCTGCGCACTCATTAGAATCAAATCCTTCTTGGTTGCATGAGGATACCCATTTATGGATGTGTAAAGTAGCCAAACAAGAGGAAGAACGATTAGAAGCAAGGACCTTAGGTGCAGAACAACATCCACGAACCCTTCAAGATCCAGCCTACGCACCTGTAATATTCCCAGATGAAGAGTTTTAACCCCATGGTTGGGCAGAAATACTAGCAACCATGGATGTAGCCATCAATGAAGAACAATGGACACCCCACTGTGACGAGGATGGCTATGACATTTCAGTTTTCATGATAGAGCCAATCATGTGCGATGCAATTTTAGAAGAGTGTGAACCGAACACTGATGCATTTGAGGATGCAAGCGATTTTGATTTAGAATCAATTATCATGGACCCACCCTTTGCATCCGAGGAAGAATATTTCCACGAAGTAGAGACTCACACTTAGAGACACGAGGAAATTACGAACGAGGTAAGGTTAGCCACTCAAGTGACTGCTAAGAGTGAAAGTAAGAAAAGAAAGAAGAAAGCAACCATGTCAGAAAAAGAAGAATCTTTGTTTGAAGTACCCGAGAATTTCAAGAAATACGAAATCGAAGATAGAAGAATCATGGTACGAATGCCTAATAGAAAGGTAAATGATGGACAAGTATATGATAACCGAGAGAAAACCAAGAAAATAATAGTTGCCATAGAAGGAGAAGAAGAAAAATGTACATACATAGGGCATGATTTGACGACTGAAGAAGAAGAAGAGTTAGTTGCCCTATTGCGCGAATATAGAGATGTTTTTGCTTGGAGTTACAAAGATTTGAAAGGAGTAGATCCAGATATATGTTCTCATAGAATCCCTATGACTCCAGATGCAAAACCGACAAAACAGAAACCGTACACGTACAATGATAACTACGCTGCGAAGATTAAAGAGGAGATAGATCGCTTGATAGAAGCAGGATTCATTTACGAAATTGAAAATAACGAATGGGTATCCCCCATTGTGGTTGTGCCCAAGAAGAATGGAAAATTGCGTGTGTGTATTAACCTTAAAAAGGTTAATGCCACCACGATTAGAGATAGTTATCCTCTTCCTATCACAGAACATCTATTGGAAAGAGTTGCGGGCAAGGAAGTTTACAGCTTTCTTGATGGTTTTTCAGGCTATAATCAAGTAGCCATTGCTCCAGAAGACCAACACAAGACGGCTTTTGCCACTGAATGGGGCATATTTGCATTTTGTGTGATGCCATTTGGCTTAACAAATGCACCCGCCACTTTCCAGCGACTCATGTGTCATGTTTTTAAGGAATTCTTACGCAAGAGCTTGGAAGTTTATGTCGATGACTTATGTGCACATTCAAATGTAAGACAGACACATATCCCAGAGTTAAGACAAATATTTGACAAATGTCGAGAATATCAGGTTTGTTTGAACCCAGAAAAATGCGTTTTCATGGTCAGACAAGGCAAAATTCTAGGACACATTGTGTCAAAAAATGGAATCTCTACGGACGAAGAAAAGGTGAAGGTAATTGCAGAATTACCTAGACCAACTAATGTGAAAGAGGTACAGGCATTTATGGGCCATTGTGGTTATTATAGGAGATTCATACACATGTATGCAATCATAGCCAAGCCTCTGTACTCTCTTTTGACCAATTTTGAATGGACAGATGAATGTGAAAAGTCATTCAATGAACTTAAACGACGCTTGTGCTCAACACCTATATTGACTACCCCAGATTGGAGTAAGCCATTTCATGTACATGTGGATGCATCCAATTACGCCATAGGATGTGTGTTAGCACAACCCACGAAGGAAGGTAACATAGATCTCCCCATAGCTTACGCGAGCAGACAATTGAACGCAGCAGAAAGAAATTACACCACGACGGAACGAGAAGGATTAGGGATGATCTACGCAGTAAAGAAGTTTAGGCACTACTTGTTGGCCAACAAATTCAAGTTCTTTACAGATCATCAAGCCCTATTGTACCTAGTCAACAAACCATGTAACACAGGACGATTGATACGTTGGTTTCTATTACTCATGGAGTATGATTTTGAAGTAGTAGTCAGGAAAGGAAAGACACATCTTAGAGCTGACCACCTTTCAAGATTAACCTCAGGAGAAGCTCCTCAAGGAGTAGCGGATGATCTCCCAGATGCATACTTGTTTAACCTTGAGATAGCACCAGAATGGGCTAAGCCTATAGTCCCTATTCTGACATACGGTGTGGAGGTGATCGCAATCCGGGTGGATCGGGTCCGGTCGTGGCACACACAGGGTGTATGAAGCTAATGAATGTTGGAAGGTTTAAAGATGTGAAGGTGAAATTAATGTTGAGTATGGAGAAGAGAGAGATGTTGAAATAATTATGGGAATGGGAATGTAGGTGTGCAAGTTAGATTGATGGCATGAATGATAAGAATGAAAGAGAACCATACACACGAATCAAATTTGGAAGGAAGAATGGTCCATTGGAGGAGCTTCTTAAACACTTCCTAATTCTAATCCATATGTATAGCCTTCTTTGGATGATATGTATGCATGGTGAGAATAGATGGAATCCTTACACATAAATCAGTTTCGAAAGGAAGAATGGTCCAATATTGGAGCTTCTTATACACTTTCAGAAACTAATAAATATGTATGGATTTGTATGGATTATATGCATGCAAGTGAATTATGATGATGGATTTTACTCACAAGCTCAAAGAAACATCCTCACTGGTTCAACGCAATACTGCGGAGCCTTCTCACACATAGAAGAAATAGAAGACATGTAAAAATACTTAAGAGACTGAGAGAGGTGACAAGAGACAAGTGACAAGTGACATGAATTAAAAGAATTTGAATTAAGTTACATGTAAAAGATCGTCGTGGTACGTCATGCTAAGCAGTCTACTGATCAAAGGTGGTTCCGACCCTCAAACCATGACAGTTCAACCGAATGTCACACGTAAGAAGGTGAGTTCCACTCCAGTGACCCTATGTCTGTCTAGGCTCGTAACGTCTAACTAAAGAAGTCTAAGACTCATTAAAATCAGCTCTAACTCACTCACACGCTCCACCGAGGGTGAGTCAAGATAGAGATGCTGGTTTCAAGAGCCTATCCTAAATTGGAGTTCTAACTTAAATTTGAAACTAGGTTCTATACTCATACTAGCTCACCTTGGATCCTCACTCGCTCAACCGAGGGTGATCGTCTCAAGGAAACCGTAAGCTAGCATGAGCCCTATGGATGCCTAACAATGATGCTCTAGGAGTTTGGAGGGGGGTTTATATAGTTTTTTGAATGAATTTGGGCCCTTGGATCTAGAGAAATCAACTCTCAACTCTAGGATCACTACTTTTGATTACAACCATTTGATTAATCAAATCAATGGCTTGGAATTGTTCTTTCTATCAAATCTAGTGTAAAGGAGTGAAATTTAGGCGCCCTCATTCTCCACCATTGGATCTGGGGATGATCTGGACCGTCGGATCAGTGCTGACATCAATTCGGATAAGATAAGCCACTATTTTTGGAGAAATGCTGCATTATTGATCTTTGATTGTAAAAAAGGTCTTCTTTTATGGAAAAAATTCGTGGATCCTCCTTCCTTTATGCTTTAGTGCATCTCCACCCTTGAATATGAGCTCATCTTGACCGTACAACATGGTTCAATCATATTTTGACATGTGGCAGACATTCAAGCCTTCAATTTTCTTAAACTAGAAAACTACGGTGATCCTGAAAACTGGACTTTGTACTCTTTGACCCTCCAAATAGGCTTTGATGAAGATGAAACATTGTAGGACTATGTTTCCAAAGATCTCCTTCACGAATATGCAGAAAAAACTCCCATCTGAATCTAACTTGTACAAGTTTGACTACATTTGGAAGCTTGCAAGGTGGCATTAAGGTGTCTAGGAAGCTCGGATAGCCTTGAAACTTTATACAAATATGTAGCCACATATGGTCTTTATACATGCCAAACCATATGGCTAACATAATTTTCTATACAAGAATTTGTAGGGTCAAACTAGAAAAATTACATTTTTACGAAATGAACATAGCATATCAATGTGCTACAAAATCCATTTTCTGCTGAAATTTGGGCTATAGACTGCCTTTGACAATCTTTACAAGTATATGGATTTTCATCTAATTTGGTGACAATGAAATTTTTGCCCTAATTTCCCAACTTTGACCAGCTTTGACCAGCTTTGACCGCTACCATGGACTTTCTTGATTTCTTTGAAACTTTGTATGTGACCTTCCTTTGACATCCTTGATGCATCCTGGACTTCTCGGGGAATTCTGGCTACCTTCACCAAATATGTTTTTTGTAGGCCTTCATAAGTGAGAGAGGAGAGAAAATCTCGACGACATTCGCCCCCACTAAACCTGCGATTCCTCCGGAAGCGCCACTCTAGCATCTCTGAAAAACAAAATGTTCCAGGCATCAAATTCTTTTATAGGCAACATAAGAAACATGGAAGGAAAATTGATTATATGCATGAATAAGTAGGTAACGCGACATGAAGCAAAATTTGCATGAAAGAAATAATTGAAACAGGCAACATGAATATGCATGAACAAATAGGCAACATATATGCAAATGAACAAGCAACATTGGCAACAAGAAAGAAAAAAAAACAAGCATCAATATGAAGTGGAAGTGGATGTATTGAGTCGTTTTAAGCATCAGTTCCTCTCATCTTGAAGAAAATTTTGTACCTTTTTCATAAAGCAATCTACCTTAAATATGATTATAAACAAAGATTTAGGATTTTCAAGAAACATCTTTCATCTTTAGCTTATTTTAGATCAACTCCTTTCCTACATAAATATGAATATGCTCTTTCTCTAATAACATGCAAGGAAATCTAACTAAATTCCACTAATGCATAAATCTGCCTATATAGCTCGTGATTTATTCTACTATGCCTCTTTATCCTCCTTTGGCTTGCCTCTTTTTTTTTTTTTTTTTTTTTTGATGATGATGATGATTCGGCAACTTTATGGTTACGATCACTTTTTTGGGGTGGAAGAAAGTGTAAACTTCTTGGTAACATGTAGCTTTTTTTTTTTTTTTTTTTTTTGACGAGGAAAAATTAAACCCCGATACAAGGTACAACCATTTTTGATGACGGAGAACAGTCGTTTAAACTCCGATACAAGTGCTGTGAGATGGACTAAGGATGTAGAAACATGCAATAGCAGGAGCTAGGATTTCAACAATTATGCTTTTGATACAGGATACATATGCATGTATATATATGAAAGTCATGTCACCAAAATAAACCTCCAAATCTACATGCCCTATCTTTCCATAATCCTAGATTATAATCAGTTTCTTAGTAGAGAATTTACTACTTAAGATACAATTTTACACAAGTAGAGAAATCATCATTTGCTTTTTTTGACTCAAGTGATGTGGATATGCAATGTGATGCAAAGACTGAAAAAAACATGCATGAAACAAGCATGGAAAAAAAAAATAGAATGAACTTGAAAAAAAACAAAGCAACATGAACTTGAAAAATTAATGATGTTTTTTTTATTTATTTTTTTATTTTTTTATTATAACATGGATACTCCTGTTTATGAATCGGCCTCATTGTTGTCATCTTCTCCAATGTCCTCATCCAAAATGTACTCGTCATTATCACGCTTCTTGAATAACTTTATCCTTTTACCTGCAATCAAAGTTTTTAGTGCAACACCATTTAATTCACAAAGAGCATACGTACCATTGTTGTTGACTTTTGATACAATGTATGGCCCAAACCACCGTTGAGTGAGCTTTTTGCGTGCATCATATTGAGAGTCAAATGTACTATCATAAATGAGCACCCAATCTCCTACTTCAATTGGCTTAGGACGCAATCGATGAGTTTTATCAAAATAATGCTTGTTCTTCATTCTAGATTCTCTTAATTTTTCAACAGCATCATCAAGTCTTAATTTACCTTGTTCTAACTGTTTAATACGCAAACTCAAAAAATCATCAGTAGACATGTTTTCAGACCAAGGCAAATTTGACCATGCAGAAATATGAGACTGAATTGGAAACAATGGTTTTTGACAGTACATGAGTTCAGCAGGCATATATCCAGTAGTACGTGTGCATGTCATTCTATCTGCCCAAAGTGCAAAAGGTAAGAATTTAGGCCATTGTTTGATGTCACCATTACATGCTTTAGATATGGCTTTCACAATAGGTGGATGCCCTCTCTCTATTTTACCATTGGCCTCTGGGTTATATGCAGTAGTGAGAGACAAACGAATACCGTGACGCTCAAAGAACTCTTTAGCTTCTCTCGCATTTAACTCTCCACGATCGGCAACTACTTTCTCTATGTACCCAAAGCGACTTATGACATCTTCAAGCAAGAATTTGCAAACATTGTAAGTGGTCTTAGATCGTAGTGCACGTCCCTCTACATGATTAGTTAAGTCTTCTCTTGCAAGTACAATGTAACGCATTTTGTCAATACCTTTAGGCATAGTTACAAGATCTACTACCCACTTGTATTGAATACAAGGTGGATAAGTAGGATGCAACGGATCTCTATGTTTGACTGATGAATGAAGTTGACAAGTAAAACATGTAGAAACATAGCTACTAATGTCAACATACATCCTAGGCCAATAATAGGTACTTCTAATTTTTTCATATGTTCCAAAAAATCCTTTATGACCTGCCCATAATGTCTCATGCATTTCCTTCATTACTTGCAATTGAAGACCTCGTTTTCCTAGGACTCGTTGTGGATTCTTAACCTTACCCTTAGCATGTCTCCAAAGATAACCATTACATAGGAAAAAGTTATAAGCTCGTTTCCTAATGTTACGGAATCTATTCGTAGTCCAGTTAGGTAATGGTTGTAGTGTACTAAGATACTTTCCTATGTCTCTCCATTCATTTTCGTACTCAGACTCATGAAATTGCTCATACTCATATATATGTGGAACATAGTCAACTAAATTCACATTCTTTATTAGATCACTTTCAAGATCGTCATCAAATCTAGCTCTCGATAGCATATCAGCAACTGAGTTTGACTTACCTGAAATATGAACTAACTCAGGATTTATGAACTTAATATATGAGATCCATCTAAGCATGGCTATATCAGGAGATGAACAATTGGCTATCATTCCAATGAGAGGCAAACAATCAGTCTCAACTTTGACATTTGCACCAATGAAATATTCTTTGTCTATTTTCAAAGCTGTTACCATACCCCATAGTTCTCGTTTGATCTGTGGATATTTTCGTTGTGTTTCATGTAGAATTTTGGCACCAAACCTAATTGCATATCTATTCCCTTCACTATCGTCTTGACTTATGACCCAACCTATACCAATAGGACTAGTATCAACAGTCAATATAATAGGTTTGTTAGCATAATAGTCTACACGCTTAAGGATGGGAGCTTCAAGCAATAATTTCTTCAATTTACGCATAGCTTGAGTGTGTTTGTCAGTCCAAATAAATTTTCGTTTCTTCCTCAACAAGTCATAAAGACAATCAGCAACATGAGCAAAGTGTGCGATCCAAATAACATAAAAGATACAAGCACCAAGAAATCTACGTACCTCACTTATGTTGTTACATGTTTCAGAAATCTTGCTAATGGCATCAACTTTTTGTGGGTATGGCTTTCGACCATAATGGCCACATAAATGTCCAACAATAAGTACCTCGTTGACACCAAAAACAGATTTCTCTATGGAAAATGTGAGACCTACCTCTTCAAATCGTTGAAATATTCTTTCACAATCAGAGATATGGTCAAGAACAAATTTACGACATCCCGATGAATCTAAAGTAATGTCCTTTACACGTTCCTCACTCCCTTTAATTGGAATATCATCAATGAATGGCATAGTTATATGAGGGATAAAGTCATGTAAGACCATATTCATAGCACTCATCATATGAGCCACAGAATTAGTCGCTCCTTGAGGTAAAGTACACATTCGCACTAAGCCTAAAGGAGTTTTCATTGTGGTTATGTCACGACTATCAATTGCTAATTGAAATTGGTCATATCCAGAATATAGATCACCCATTGAATAGATAGAATGTCCTGAAAATGATTCAGCAAACTCATCTACAATGGGTCCTGTTCCTACATTCCTTATGGTGACTTTATTGACGGGTTGGAGATCTTGAATAAAACGTAGTTTCCCATTCTTTTTAGGCACAGTGAACCATCTGTTTGAGTAAGGTGCAAAAGATGGCTCTAAAATTCTCATGTTTATCTTCTCCTTAAGTAGTTTCATTAGCTCAGGTAAGTGAGCCTTTGGAACAGGTATAGGATGCAGATTCCATGGAATATGTGGAATAGTAAAGATTATCATGGGTGCAACTAGCTTAGGATCTACACAACCAATCTCATGAGGATACATAGTAAAGGCTTTTCCATGGCTACGTATGACTCTCTCAAATTTATCTCTCTCTGTTGGCAAAAGAAAGTCATCATCTCTACCAATTTTCACTTGTTTGATTGTCTCATCCGTGAATGTATGTCCTATGTTTTTCTTATCCCGAAGAATTGGATCATTTTTCACATCAATAATTTTTTCATTACTTCCTTGAGGTAACGGTTGAGCTATGGGTTTGATTTTTTTGTCTACAGTTTTGTACTTTGTTTCAACTAAGGCATCATGTGTTTGGTTAAATTTTGAGCACTTGTCAACATTGAGAGCATACTCTTGGATTAGAGCATACTCATCAAGGGAAGAAATAAGAATAATATGGGAATTAGAATTTTGTTGAAGACATAACTCTAACTCCTCAAGAGTAGAGAAACAATGAGATGTCTCAATCACATGTTCAATGTTCTCATCATGTTCCATGATTTTGTTGTTTTTATAAATTTTTTGGGTTTTTTGGATAAAAGACTTGGACAATTGACTCTTATGAAGAAAATATAATCTAGAATGTGGAAAACAAAGTGACAAACTATTGTACATGTTGGTTGGATGCGAGATGTCAAACCAATATCCACTGTTGTCCCGCTCAACAATGGATTCTATCCGAAATTTTGATCATATGTAGCTCCAAACATGAATCAAGGTGCACAATCACTACAAGCATGCTCATGATCCTGAGTAACAATAGGTTTCTTTCTAATTGACAATCGATTCCTAGGATGATTCACTCCTACTGTCATGACTTGAAGTGATTGCATTCCATCCTTAGACTTAAATCTAGCATAGGTAGACCCATCATCCATGGCTTTAGTTTCCATACGACTCTCACAAATAAAGGGTTGACCTAAGAGAACTTCATAGGAGCAATTATCTTGAATAAAAAAGTGAAACTCTTCTATGATTCCTCCTATGGATATGGGCACACTAGCACAAGCTCCATACAGGGTACCTACACCATTATCTGCAGTTCTCATACGCCATCCACAATCTTTATCTATGGGCCATCGAAACTTATAATAGACTTCTCTTGAAATCACATTGATTTCGGAGCCGGAATCTACTAATGCATTTACAGTGATAGTGTTCTTATCATTTCCTATTTTAACATGCATCTCTGATGTACCTCTAGACCAAAATGTTCTTTTAAAGTGACTTTCAGGATTGTTTTCATGATTTTCATGGTCAGGTTGAATAGGTCCTAAGAAATTTTTATTAACATTTACTTCATCATCATCAAAGTCCTCTTCATCAGATTCATCAAAGTTTAAGGCTTCATTCATAGCTTGATCTTGATCTAGAGAATCTTGCATCTCAGTATGTAGATTAAGTGGAAACCTCTTCCTTTTAATTAGGCCGATAAAGTTATCTTTAAAAACAGGCTTTGCAATAGAGAAAACTTGTTCTAAAGACATAGTCACTTGACTCTTAAGCAAAATGTCATCTAAAATCTCCATAGGATCTATTTTTCTCTCAATTTTTGAAATCAAGATGGCTTTAGGTTTTCTCTTTGGTTTCTTTTGTTTTTGCTCAGGGTCTTGTTTTTGTTCATGTTCTCGTGTTTGGTCTTCAATTTGTTTTGATTGTTCTTGTTTATCTAAAGGCTTTGGTTCTGTTTTTCTTTGCTTTGTCTTCTTCCCTTTTTGTTTCTCCTCTTGTTTTTGTTCATTGGGTTCTGATTCTTGTTTTTTATCTTTGGATTGTGATGTTTCTCCTTGCTCTATGATTGTTTCTATTCCCTCTGAGGTTTGTTTTCGAGTCACTCTTCTTTCACTAGGCTCAACTTCATCTCTTTTTCGTTTTTCTTCTACATTGGATATGTGAGAAATAAGAGATTGATCTTCTATCGGTGACTCCCAAGCCGTTATTCTCCTAATCTCATCCCGTGCTCTTACTAAAGCCTCTATAGAAAAATCACCTTCCTTTGTGGGTTTACTTGATTCTACTTGTTGTTCATCAAGAGCTTCTAGTTTCACTCCTCTAGTTCCTACGTCCATTATGGTTATATTTTCATAATGTTTTTTCATTCCTCCCTTACCATAATTTCCTTGCAAAGGTAGCCTAGATCGATAGTCACAGATTTTCTTGTCTATGTCTATTACTAGTCGTTGCTCCTTAGCAGCCTTCAATAATTCACAATCTCTCAAAAAGTGCTCTAACGAATCACACCAAGGACACCTACGAGGGCCACGCACAAAACCATTTTGATTTTGAGGATTTTGATTAACTTGTGGTGGGAAATTTTGAAATTGAGGATATTGTTGATAAGGTATTGCTTGAACAGGATAATTAGGATTTTGAAAATGCAATTGATGTATTTGAGGAGCTTGGGGAGCAACATGTGGTACTTGAGGTGCAAGAGGAGCTTCCATATTATACGGTTGATGATTTTGAAAATTTTGATTTTGAGGATTTTGAAAAGCTATTTGAGAAGCTTGAGGATACATGTTTTGATACATTTGAGGATTTTGCACATGAGGATGAGGATTTTGCATTGAAGGATTATGCATTGGAGGAACTTGATATGCTTGAGTAGGAGCTACTTGTGGATTTTGATTGGTAGCTATAACATGTTGATTAGGCTCTTGAAAAGTCATTGGGTTCATTTGATTTTGAAAAGTTTTGGTATAACTAGATTGTAAAGCATCTATAGTCTTGGCCAAATTGGGTTGTGTAGCAATAAGACTTTCCATTTGCTTACTGAGAATATCCACTTGAGATTGTTCAACTATACTTTTATTTGGCTCTACTTTAAAACCTTGATTAGGCTCCATCATTTGAGGAATAGGAGTAGAGTCAAAAAGCATAGCATGGGATTGTTCTCTAACTTGCTCCTTAGTTTGTGGAAGGCTAGCTTGAGGAAGACTAGTTTGCTCATAAAGCATGGATTGTCTTTGATGTCTATGGGCTACAGCCTCTACTACTTTACGCACTTTTTGCCAATTGTCAGTAAGACCATAGCGCTTATCTGGTTCTTCTAATCGCCGTTCAACTTCCCTACGAGTTTCAGGATGAAGAAGCTTAAGAAAATTGATCACAAAATCAGGTTCCAAAGTTATCTTATCCTCATCAGGAAGTTGTTCATAGCGTCTAATATACTCATTTTGTAAGTGAGTAATAGAGCTACTAGGCTTTGGAGAATTGACCCATCGTAAGAATCCATCTCGATTATGTTGGCTATAATCTTCAAGATAGAATTCTTTGAGCATCTCCTTTCTAAAATCACTCCAAGGAAGACTATCATATTGAGTGACACGGTTTATGATAGAGCTATCAACAATTCGTTCAAAGAATGATATCAAAAGATCTTCGGGAAGACCAAAAATCATAGCTTGCTCTTCAAACAAATCTAAGTAGCTTGTGATGTAGATGCCATTGAATTTTCCCTTCTCTCTCAACATAGAAGAGACTATTCTTTGGCCTTGTTTCTCAACAATAAGGGATTTGAATCCTTCCTCCATCTTATGTGAATAAGCAAGTGATGCACGATGTTCTAGATCTCTCACAAATGTGCTTACTTCGCGACGAAGATGTGCACGATACTGTGAGAAATCCAGTGCAACACTCAAGAATGATGATGATGATATGATGAGGATGAAAAATATGAAACAAAGGATACACTCAAGACTGATGATGATAATATGATGAGGATAAAAAATATGAAACAAAGGATATGGATCACAACCTCCCAACAAGTTCAGAAGCAAATGCCACAAAGCGTTTCACGTCGGGTTCAAATGTGGAGGTGATCGCAATCCGGGTGGATCGGGTCCGGTCGTGGCACACACAGGGTGTATGAAGCTAATGAATGTTGGAAGGTTTAAAGATGTGAAGGTGAAATTAATGTTGAGTATGGAGAAGAGAGAGATGTTGAAATAATTATGGGAATGGGAATGTAGGTGTGCAAGTTAGATTGATGGCATGAATGATAAGAATGAAAGAGAACCATACACACGAATCAAATTTGGAAGGAAGAATGGTCCATTGGAGGAGCTTCTTAAACACTTCCTAATTCTAATCCATATGTATAGCCTTCTTTGGATGATATGTATGCATGGTGAGAATAGATGGAATCCTTACACATAAATCAGTTTCGAAAGGAAGAATGGTCCAATATTGGAGCTTCTTATACACTTTCAGAAACTAATAAATATGTATGGATTTGTATGGATTATATGCATGCAAGTGAATTATGATGATGGATTTTACTCACAAGCTCAAAGAAACATCCTCACTGGTTCAACGCAATACTGCGGAGCCTTCTCACACATAGAAGAAATAGAAGACATGTAAAAATACTTAAGAGACTGAGAGAGGTGACAAGAGACAAGTGACAAGTGACATGAATTAAAAGAATTTGAATTAAGTTACATGTAAAAGATCGTCGTGGTACGTCATGCTAAGCAGTCTACTGATCAAAGGTGGTTCCGACCCTCAAACCATGACAGTTCAACCGAATGTCACACGTAAGAAGGTGAGTTCCACTCCAGTGACCCTATGTCTGTCTAGGCTCGTAACGTCTAACTAAAGAAGTCTAAGACTCATTAAAATCAGCTCTAACTCACTCACACGCTCCACCGAGGGTGAGTCAAGATAGAGATGCTGGTTTCAAGAGCCTATCCTAAATTGGAGTTCTAACTTAAATTTGAAACTAGGTTCTATACTCATACTAGCTCACCTTGGATCCTCACTCGCTCAACCGAGGGTGATCGTCTCAAGGAAACCGTAAGCTAGCATGAGCCCTATGGATGCCTAACAATGATGCTCTAGGAGTTTGGAGGGGGGTTTATATAGTTTTTTGAATGAATTTGGGCCCTTGGATCTAGAGAAATCAACTCTCAACTCTAGGATCACTACTTTTGATTACAACCATTTGATTAATCAAATCAATGGCTTGGAATTGTTCTTTCTATCAAATCTAGTGTAAAGGAGTGAAATTTAGGCGCCCTCATTCTCCACCATTGGATCTGGGGATGATCTGGACCGTCGGATCAGTGCTGACATCAATTCGGATAAGATAAGCCACTATTTTTGGAGAAATGCTGCATTATTGATCTTTGATTGTAAAAAAGGTCTTCTTTTATGGAAAAAATTCGTGGATCCTCCTTCCTTTATGCTTTAGTGCATCTCCACCCTTGAATATGAGCTCATCTTGACCGTACAGCATGGTTCAATCATATTTTGACATGTGGCAGACATTCAAGCCTTCAATTTTCTTAAACTAGAAAACTGCGGTGATCCTGAAAACTGGACTTTGTACTCTTTGACCCTCCAAATAGGCTTTGATGAAGATGAAACATTGTAGGACTATGTTTCCAAAGATCTCCTTCACGAATATGCAGAAAAAACTCCCATCTGAATCTAACTTGTACAAGTTTGACTACATTTGGAAGCTTGCAAGGTGGCATTAAGGTGTCTAGGAAGCTCGGATAGCCTTGAAACTTTATACAAATATGTAGCCACATATGGTCTTTATACATGCCAAACCATATGGCTAACATAATTTTCTATACAAGAATTTGTAGGGTCAAACTAGAAAAATTACATTTTTACGAAATGAACATAGCATATCAATGTGCTACAAAATCCATTTTCTGCTGAAATTTGGGCTATAGACTGCCTTTGACAATCTTTACAAGTGTATGGATTTTCATCTAATTTGGTGACAATGAAATTTTTGCCCTAATTTCCCAACTTTGACCAGCTTTGACCAGCTTTGACCGCTACCATGGACTTTCTTGATTTCTTTGAAACTTTGTATGTGACCTTCCTTTGACATCCTTGATGCATCCTGGACTTCTCGGGGAATTCTGGCTACCTTCACCAAATATGTTTTTTGTAGGCCTTCATAAGTGAGAGAGGAGAGAAAATCTCGACGACAACGGACCCAAGAATCCTAGGATAAAGATCAAAGAGGGAGAGATTACCAAGTCTCAGAGGTACCAAATAATGGCAGGAAGCATATATAATCAGGATAATCAAAAGATTCTTGCTTGTTGTGTAGATGAATCAGAACATGCGAATTGGTTGCAATTAGCACACATAGGTGCATTAAAGCAACATCATTCAAAACATCGAACATTACAGACTCTGCATAGATTAGGAGTATATTGGCCTACGATGGAAGCAGATGTCTACAAGTTGTGTAAAGAATGCCATGTTTGTTGTGGAAAACCACCAGTAGAGCATGCTACATTATATCACGTGTCTCTCACACCAGACTGGAGTGAACCTTTAGTGACATACTTGAGGACGAACACATTCCCTCAAGGAATGACCTTAGCTCGACAACGTAGTCTAGAGCAGGAAGCTCACGACTATTCACTTATTGGCGATAATCTATACAAAAGAGGACGAGATGGATATCTAAGACAATGTGTTCATGAGAGCGATTATCTGAGCATACTAGAGACTGCACACCAAGGTGTTGCAGGAGGTCATTTTGGACCCGATAGGATAATCAAAGCCATTCTCTTTGCAGGATTATGGTGGCCCACTCTTCACATGGATGCACATACCTATGTAAAGAGATGTGATGTGTGCCAAAGAACTCAGTTTCCTACTCGCAGAGATGAAATGCCATTGAAACCCATGATGGGCGGACGTGCATTTTCTAAGTGGGGTATAGACTTTGTAGGACCCATTAACCCCCCTGCAAAAGGTACACATGCGGAATACATTATTGTTGCCACAGATTATCTAACCAAATGGGTAGAGGCAAAAGCCACAAAAAAGAATGATGCTCACACGACTGCAAAATTCTTATTTGAAAATGTCTTTACAAGATATGGATTGCCTATAGAGTTAGTGAGCGATCGAGGCACTCACTTTCTAAACCAAGTCATTGGATATTTGTTACAGGATTTTATGGTGATTCACAAGAAATCTGCACCATATCATCCTCAGGCCAATGGTCAGGCTGAAAGCACTAACAAGATACTTTGTAACGTACTGACGAAACTCGTGAACAACAAACGTTCAGATTGGGACAAACAGTTACACCACGCTGTTTGGGCATATCGAGTGGCCTACAAGACCGTACTCAATGCAACTCCCTTTCAGATGGTTTTTGGTCAGAATGCTGTGCTTCCTTTGGACTTCTTGATACCGACACTTAAGGTTGCACAAGAACATCAGTGGACCGGCCATGAATTATCAGCGAGAATAATGGACTTGGAACGATTAGGAGAAACCAGGCTGAAAGCAGCAGCAGGAATATACGCAGCGAAGAAGCGACAGAAAGCATATTTTGATGCACATGTGAAAGATAAAGGTCTAAAAGAAGGAGATTTAGTTCTAGTGTATACGCTGAAACAGCACGCACGGAAGTTGGAAAAGCGAGGTTATGGACCTATGATCATTAACAGACTTTCGACTAGTGGAGCAGTACAGTTAGCCACCTTAGAAGGAGATATAATGCCTAATTCCATTAGTGGCTGTAGAGTCAGGTTATATCAGGAACCTCTTACTGAGGATATGCTCAGACGACTCACGTTGGCAAAGAAGCGTAAGGAGGAAGAAAACAGAATACGAGATGAAGCTCAGGCAGAAGCCATAGAACGCATTAAGCGCATGAAGCTAAGAAGACAAGGACTAGGGAGAGAACATTATAACCATCTGGAAACATCACCGAGATATCCCATGGCCATGTGTCAAGTAAAGTCAACCACTCATCCTAGCATAGTGGACAGGAGACCATTCATTACAGTTAGGCTAGGGCATGGCAACCCTTGCCAAGAACTCAGGGCTTTAATTGACTCAGGTGCTGCGACTAGTGCGATTAGATGGTCCCACTATAAGGATTCAGGAATAGGAATGCGGCCAATTGAGGCATACCTCATAGGCCTAGGAGGCATGGAAACCCCTTGCATGGGTGAGGTGGACCTTCCTATCCTCATTAAGGATGTGACCATGACAGCGAAGCTACTAGTGTGCCATGATGACGACCTGATAGAACCCCTAATCCTTGGTCAAGATTGGCTATACGATCACTCAGTGGACCTAAATCTTAGACAAGGCTCCTTACAGATTGGAACCTTAGAACAGAAGCGAGTGATACCGCTTGACTTCCCTAATGGCATTCCGATTGAGGTTTGTAACCCTAGACCCTATGAAACGCATGCGACGGAAGACCGGAAGATCTTGGGTCAGACCAGTCACGTTACGTCTACACCAACCCACTCGGGCTTGGCTATGGACAATTGTCAATCAGAAGGACGACAGGAGATCTTCCCTGGGACTTCCTGCAAACTAGAAGAGGCAGCTACCCATCCGCTAGGGCAGATGGACACAATCAGCGGTCAGGTGGGTTGCATCAGCGACCAAATGAGCACGACACCCTGCGGTGCTCATCCTTCCAAACTTGTTGCGGACTGGCCTAGATTAAAGTTAAAGAACGAATCACTTCCTAATGGGCAGGTCACGCAAGTGTTGGATCTCCCTTCTTTTCCAAAGCAGAGCGTCCATCCGACCTCTCAACCTCAACCACAACAGAGTCAACCGCGACGAAGGAACCCAGACCGACGGCAGTATCAGAAGACACAACAAGGAAAGCAGTTTAGGCCACCCAAAGGAAGCGGCACCAGACAAATATGGGTGCCAAAAGGACAAAAACAACCGAAGAACTCCAGCCAAGCAGAGATCGACAAGAAAAAGGCAGAACAGAAACAGAATCAGTATCCACCATCCCCTCGACCTCCTTCAACAGGTCCGAGCGTTCGACAAATTTGGATCGCCAAGAAATACCTTACCCATAGACCCACACCCACACAGATTTGGGTACCCAAACCATGTATCATAGCTCAACCCTTAAGCCATGTAATATATACCCCTCACAAATCTTTCCATCCCTCAATACCACCACACCCGATACTACCTTTTGCGCCTCAGCCGAAACCCACCACCCACTCAAAGACTCTTAGGAAATGGATACCGAAGAATGTCCAACCGTCTTCCCCTAACCCATTGTCTAACAAAACTACCCCCCGACTAACATCCAACCTTGTAATAAATCACTAACCTTTAAACCTTGTATAAATTCACCCACTATCATCACACATCACTCATAATCTCATCTCATCAAGAAATGTATGCTTAATCTGAAACGTGTAGGTGTCTAGAGATCTGCACTAGCGCTGCAAGAAGCATTGCATCCATCACATCACAGCACTTGGCTACACGGGTTACGCATCAGTTATGGAAAGGGATTGCGGTCTCACTTTAATGGGATCATAATTAATTTCCATGCTAATGTGTTAATCTTTTGTAGCAGATCTTTCTCAATAGCGCATCAGTCATCATGCAAACCGACGAAGGACCATCCGAAGCAGGCCCCAGCGTAGCTGCTGTGCCCCTCAATGTCTTACGAG
This sequence comes from Ceratopteris richardii, assembly GCA_020310875.1. NCBI lineage: Eukaryota > Viridiplantae > Streptophyta > Polypodiopsida > Polypodiales > Pteridaceae > Ceratopteris > Ceratopteris richardii. The sequence goes on along the minus strand of CM035410.1, from coordinate 41,948,190 downwards.
CAGAATCCAACCCGACTGCTCCACCGCCAGAATTCCAAGGATTTCCAGGGCCCATGCCGATCGATAACCCACCTATGGGTTACATAGAAAAGATACACCGTAACTCTCACTGGTTTCAGGGACTTGCAGGACCCTTAGCGGACGCGGATTTTATATTTGAATCTAATTTGACATTTGATGACCGCACTTGGGGAAAATATCAATTCTTCTCAAGAGAATTCGAAGGCCTACAGAACACCCAGGACTTAACTCATGTTTGGGCCAGAGCCGGCTTCACGGAGTATTTCAGTGATCCTCTGCCCAAACCTGACTTTTACAGGTGTTATTATTTAATCACTACTTTGCTGGCCTCAGAGAATAAGGATATCCCAGGAACTTTTATTTTGCCTTCTTTAGTGGATGATCCACCCTACAAAAGGTTTTATCTTTCGAAGGATTTAATCAGAGCTGCCATCAAGATTCATGGAACCCACACGCCTACAGATCGAGAAAGATTAGTTCCAGACCCTATGAAACGTGGGGATGTCACTAAGTGGGAGGAGATCTCAACAATTACACCTGAGTTGTCAAAGCCGCTACGGATATGCATGCAACACTTCGCATTCCCCGCTCAGGACAGATTCACCATGCCACATAAAAGAATATGGTTTGGATTGTACTTAGCCTGTACTGGACCTCAGACTGTCGATCTGGCGAGCTGGATCATTGATCAAATGTATTTGGCACAACACAGATGGGAACGAAAGAAAGTGCTTAATGGATGTTGTGCGCTGACAAGAATTGTTTATATGTGCTTGGCTTATGACTTGCCAATTGAATGTGCATTAACAGGAGAAGAGCTGAAGGCATTCAAAGGAACAACGAAGAAAGCCAGGAAGCCCAGCAGAGCACGGGCAGGTAAGCGCATGAGAGGCACTATTCCTTGCCTTCAAGTGCCAGAGTCACCATCACCACAACCCTCTCCAGAGCGATCACCGACAGAAGCCGCTCCCACAGTACAACCCATTCGAATAAGGTTATCTAGACCAGTAGTAACGGAGGGCACTACCAGTACCGTTGCACCTCAGGCAGCTACAACCACAGAACCCACCACCACGACAGCAGAAGCTCCCACCACTATTGGTGCGGAAGCCTTTTCTTTCCCATTACCACACATGGAGGCAGAACCAATAAACACAACATTCGATTTTGAAATGCCTGATGCATTCTCAAATGAGTTCCAGTTTTCAGAGGCAGAGATGTTCTCTCAAGAATATGAACGCCCCAGCTACCCTACCACACCGCGGGATCTACCACAGGGACAAGTTGTGTCGAGCTCTGATGACGAAAGAACAGCCACCGACGACGACGAAGGTGTTGGAAGCAGTCAGAGGCACAGTCAGAGGCACAGACGACATGGAAGCATGTAAAGACGGAGCAGGGAGCCAGTCGGATTATTTTTTCAAACAAATATGTCCTTATTATTTCTTCAAACATCCAAGAGTGATTTTCATCACTCCTGTAACATATGTAATATAGACAAAACCCCATTTTGTAATTCATAGCTTCATTTTGTGCAAGCCGAGGAATCCTCGAGCTTGAGGAGCTTAGGTAGAATGCGCATACCAATTTTCGTTATTTTTAGACATCGTTTACCCTTCCAAATAGCCTCTAGGACCTATTTTTTAACTAGGCCGGTCACTAGATGTGAAACCGGTCAAAACTAGTCTAGAAACTATAAAAAGAGCTAGAGAGCTCATTTTTGAGGTTAGCTTGTTTGAGATTAGAGTTATTTTAAGCTTGTAATAGTGATCTTGAGTAATAGAACTAATTTCCCACCTTCCATTGTGTCTTGCTTGTCTCTTCATTGTGTGTGTGTATGTGTGTGTGCATCTTTGTGCTTCTCACCTTCACTCTCACATCATCTCACGTTCACGATCTTCATATCACTCCTATCTCTTCCGCGGATTGACATTAAGGAGGTGAAGCTTCTTAACGTGGTTCTCACCATTGTGCTAGAGCAACACCAAATTTGGCGCCGTTGCCGGGGATCGAGTCTAGGACGAATGTGTGATGGTAAGAGTATAGCAAGAAGTGGCGTTGGAAGGTAAAAATTTCAGTTTTTGTTGTTGTTTTTACTTAGTTTTTAGTGTTTTTCACCTTCCCCATACTCCATCTTCATCATCGCATCATCATCTCCATTTCCAAAAAAATCAGAAAATTCACCATATCCACCCATTCACCTCATTCCCCCTCATTTGTGCATGCGAGAGAGCGAGAGAGAATTTTTGTGCTTGTGTGCGCTTGCGTTTTCTTGAGTTTTCTTGCAGGTACAGAGCTTCAGAGCATCAGGAAAGCTTCCAAAAGGTAAAAAATGTACTTTCTGTCAGAAATTTCCGACTCTGTCAGACCATCGCGATGGTCCGCCAAGTTCGGATTTTGAGGTAGGCGACCACACCACGAGGTAGGCGATCCCTGCGTATACACGAAACCACAGCTGCATTTCAAAAATTCGTTGTTTGGTGGACCATCGCGATTGGCTCGGACCATCGCGATTGTGTCGCACCATCACGATAGGCTCAAGCCATCGCGACGGCTCGGCCGGACCATCGCGACGGTTCGCTTTTTCGGACCATCGCGACGGTTCACTTGAGCCATCACGACGGTCCACTTGGACCATCGTGATTGTTCAGCTGACCCCGGACCATCCCGATTGGCTCACGCCATCGCCACGACAGTGCCACGTGTCAAGATAGACCATCGCGACGGTTCATTTTTCGGACCATCGCGACAGCCCAAAATCGGACCATCGCGATTGGCTCACGCCATGGCACTTGTGACCATCGCGACGGTTCACTTCGGACCATCGCGATTGTCCACCTTTGACCGTTGACCGCGCCATCGCGATTGTCCGCCTGATCACGCCATCGCGACGGTTCACTTTTTCGGACCATCGCGACGGTCCATTTCCACGCCATCGCGATCGTTCATTTCGGACCATCGCGACGGTTCGACCTCACGCCATCGCGATCGTTCACTTCGGGCCATCGTGATGGTTCACTTTTTCGTGCCATCGCGATTGTTCGCCTTTTCGGGCCATCGCGATTGTCCAAATTCCACGCCATCGCGACGGTTCGCTCGGACCATCGCGACGGTCCCAGACCATCACGATTGTCCACCCCCATCGCAAATTTTGGGCTCCAATTTTTGACCAATTTTGAGGGTATTTTTGAGAAATTTTTGGACCATTAGACTCATAGGAGACCCCTTAGCTCATATCTGAAGGAAAACCTGATTGTCAGTTTTTACCCCCAGGGGCCTGAACGCTCATAACTTTTTCATCCGAAGTCCGTTTTTTGAGCTTAATAGCTCGTTAGGAAGTCAGGGGGCACACATTGAAAATTTGGGCAAAAAGGGAAGGGGTTTAAAAGGTGTATATGTTCAAGTGTTTGATCATCTTGTGAATTGGTCTAATATTGGAATTTTTCCAGGTCTAGCAAGGGCAATCCAAGGCAAGCAAGCAAGGCAGTGAAGACAGCAAAGCTTGGGAAGCACGGCTTCTTGGGCAACAGGGCATCAGAGCAACAGAAAAGCCGACTCGAGGTTGGAAGATTACTCAACCCCCTCAGTCAATTCTTAGCTTAGGCTAAACGGTAGTTGTGAATTAACGACGATAGGAACGCCTCAAGTTCAAGATACTTAATTCTTTCAAGTTTAAGACTTAAAGTAAAGGTGTGTGTGACGAAAACCTAAAGAAAAGAACATAAGTCAGACGGAACGAGAACTCAAAATTATAATGGAAAGTCGAATTCCTGACGCATAAATTAAGACAAGAATCCAGAGAAAATTAAAAAGAATCAAGAAAGAAATCACAAAGGACCATTGACGATCTAAGTGTGTGACTGAGTGTGCAAGGAAGAAAATTAATGAACCTTAGATCGGGCAAACATATAGGTAAGTCGGACAGAAGAAGCCTTAGATCATCAGAGGCTAGTGTAAGAACTACCGCTCGATCTTGGGCTCAGCAGTTGAATAGCAATTACCCCTACGAGAGCTCAGATACTAGCGAATCAGAAATGGCATTTAGCGCAGACAGACCAGAAGGAGGGTCTCATGTAGCATACCTAGAAAAACCAGAAGGACCCTATAGAACGCAATTAGAGTTTCTCCGAACCAACCGACTAGGTGCTCGCATCTATGAGGATGGTTTGCAAAGGCAAGTGGTGCAACTGCACAACCCTGATCAACCCATTGGATTGGAAAGACCAGTGGTGAAATTTGAGAGAGACGCTTACATAGACAAGGAAGGAACCATGTACGTCCTAAGTACGCAACCAAACGATACTAATGAGTTTGGCACAATTCAATTAGAGACGGAAGCGAAATTTCAAGGAAAAGAACCGTTAGAAGAACCTAGAACACTGAGAGGGAAATCCGTATTAACAAGAGTACTCATCCCAGAATGGATCCCTCAAGATAACAGGAGCATCGAGTTGTTTGTAAATAAAGAGACAGATGAATCCTTTTGGAGGTACAGAAAGGAACACCCTGGTGAGATAGGCATCATTACAATCTATGAATTCAAGGACCCAGATACACCTGGAAAGGTTGTATACCTGGATGAGACTTCAGAAAGAGTCTTCGTGGTGCCTGAGCGCGCTAAAAACACATACACATGGAGAGGTGAATTGATGTTCCCTCCATCTAGAACAAACATGAATACAAGTCAACAAGGGGCAGGAACATCCTCAGCCCATGGACATCTAAGAGAAGGAAATAAAGAGGGACCATAAGTAAGCTTTAATCACCCCATAGGGAGAGATAGAACAATCACAAACACTAATAGAATGGATAGACAAAGAGATCATGGAATCCCAGGTGGTAGAGATGATTTTCCTCTACCTAGACCACGTGAACACGCAAGAGTATTGAGACCCACGCAATTAGTGAAATCCATTAAGAATTACTTTGATGGGACAGGAGATCCCTATGACCATGTCGCAGAATTCAAGCAAGTACTAAGAGCAGAACAAGTCGAGGACATGTTCACGCAATACAATGCATTTGGACTAACGTTAAAGAATACCGCTTTAACTTGGTTTCAACCATTGCAACAAAGGCAATTTAGAGACATCCATCACTTTTTAGAGTCATTCATCACAGAATTCTCCAAAAGTGGGATTAGACATGACACGTCTTCGTTGATTCATAGCTTTAAACAGACCCCTCAGGAAACAGTAAGACTGGCAGGTCGTAGGTTCAGACAATATGTCGAACGATGTCCAATGCAAGAGCTACCCTCACAAGCCAAACAAGTATCACTGTTCCTGGATGGCTTGTTGAGCACTAAACTACGCTCTTATGTGTACCTAAAAGAACCCAGAACGCTAGAGGAGTGTATAAGAATATGTATAGACATTGAGGACAACCTAGGAGATGAATTAGAACTCTCAAAGGTCTATAAGGACTCAGATTGTTCTTCTCTAGCATCCACAAGATTGTCTAATTCGATAGAGGACCTAGCAGAAAAAGTGGCCCAAAAACTAGGAGTTTCTAGTAAACAGGTGCCCAAGCTACCAACTAACGTACGTTGTTACACTTGTGGTGGAAATCATTTGGCAAACATGTGCCCTAATGCACCACAACCACAAGCCAACCCTAGTGGCCAATATTGCACAATTGAGAGAAGATACACGAATCATACGGCTCAGGACTGCCCATACAACAAACAAACCGTGAGACAGAACTACCCGCAAACTTACCAGCAGCCAGGTAGGTATCAAGGCCCATACAATGCTCAGCCTTATTACTATAGGCCTCCCCAGAACTACCCATCCCTGGCTCAACAGAGACCTCAACCCGTCTTAGCTCAGCAGCCACCCCCACCAGCGAATGTCATCTCAGTCAAATACGCTGCTGCAGAAGAGAACCTAAGTAGGGCCTTAGTGCCTTCTTCACCCTTGATCACAGAAAGTGACCCGAACTCAAACAGTTTTGACTCTACTCATGTAACTAGTCCACCAGCTTATTACACGGAGTCACCAGAACATGTGGAGACATATCATTATGATAGTCCTCCAATGGAACCTAGTTGGGAGCCAGACTATGCTAATGTGATGTACGCAAACCCAAACCCACGGCCCCAATTGAGACAACAGAGACCACAGGGCCCTAGAGGACCATGCTTTAGGTGCCAAGGAGATCACTTCATAAAGGATTGTCCACATCCCCCAATAGTAAGGCAATCACAGTACTATAACATACAAGGCTTTTGTGCCGATTGTGGCAAAGAGCACGTAATCAAAGATTGTCCTAAGAACCCAGTTAACGCTTTGAATGTGACACCGATCAATGTGATAGGTATTGTAAACAACGCAAATGGATCCAACCCTACATACGTGCCTATCCAAGCTATAACCAGAGCCCAGGCGCTCCTACAAAACCAACAGCTCAATCAGGAGAAAGTAGCCGGAACTAGTGAAGTTGCAGAATCTAGCAGTAAAAAAACGAAATCTTGGAAAGATTCTAGAGAAAGAATAAAGAGAAAGTGGAGTAAAAAGATAACGGAGTTGGAAGGAAGTTTGAAGGAATCTAGAGCCAAAATCCAAGAACTGACTTCACAAGAATTAAACCAAGAAATCCCAGCTCAAAAATCAGGATCAGTTTTAGCGGAACCCATACCAGAAGATCTAGACATGATGTTTCGTGCATATCAGGCTAGAATAAAAGAGGGACCTCAAGTAACGGAAATGAGTAAAAACTACCCTCGAGCTGATCTAGAAATTGAGAGAACTAAACTTTGCATGAAAATGGTAGAATTAGCACAAGCTTTGTTTGAAGCCTCTAGATATCTTAATTGGAATAACATGGCAAAACCGGAACTACACTTTCAAGGACTAATGGAGAGGCTAGAATATTTGATAGAAAGCAAAGAGAAAAAGGATCAGCCTAGGAACCCTATTGTCCCAGAGACACAGGAAAGGAATGCACCATCCCTGTCTCAAGTACCCAATACAGAAAGTCAAGATAACCTATCTTCCATACATAGGTACTCACATGAATTTTTGAGAGAAATACAAGAAGAGAAATGGAGAAAAGAACAAGGAACTCATCCTCCTATTCAAGAAATAGACGACTTGCAGGAACAATTTCCCCAAGACATCCCCTCTATATATGATGATGTAGAGGTGGAGCAACTGAGTGAACCCACAGGATTTGAATCTAATTCTTTATAAGAATTACCTCAGTTCACAGGACCTTGGGAAGCAAAGTCTATTAGTATGAGAGCACCCACGATAATAGTGAGGAATGAAGAATCAGTGATCCCTAGGAACACGGAAGTGATCAAGAATACCAAAGTACAGTGTAATCTCACTCTGGGGGAATTGTTAAAGGTAAAACCAGAATTGTGGAAGCATGTAGCAAATCAATTCCCTGAGCTTACTACCACACCCTCTCAAATAGGATCACATAAGAAGGTACCAGAGATACCCGTGGAAAAGATTGGAGACGTAAGCGAAGGAGAGGAAGGTAACACATATCTTCCAATAACCCATCAGGGTTACACCACGAAAGCCATCTTAGATTCAGGAGCCGGAGTAGCCATCGCTACCACCGCTTTGTGGAAACGTTGGGGTAAGCCAGCACTCAGACCCACCAGGATGAAGCTACAAATGGCCGATGGACACATAGAAAAACCATTAGGCTTACTAGAAGGCATATCTCTCACCACTTGTGGTGTGGAATTTGAGCATACCTTTGCCATTTGTGACTTTGCGAAAAATCGTGCTTACGAGATGATATTGGGACGACCATTCATGCATCAGTTGCAAATTGTACAAGATTGGGGAACTAATTCTTTGTACTTGCAACATTTAGGAGTGACTACCAAAGTCAATCTTAAAGACTATTCACATCGAGATGTACCCCCAATACAATGGAATACCATCCATAAAACACCAGTAGAGACGGAATCCGTGCACTCATTAGAGTCAGATCCTTCTTGGTTGCATGAGGATACCCATTTATGGATGTGTAAAGTAGCCAAACAAGAGGAAGAACGGTTAGAAGCCAGGACCTTAGGTGCGGAACAACATCCACGAACCCTTCAAGATCCAGCCTACGCACCTGTAGTATTCCCAGACGAAGAGTTTGAACTCCATGGTTGGGCGGAAATACTAGCAACCATGGATGTAGCCGTCAATGAAGAACAATGGACACCCCACTGTGACGAGGATGGCTATGACATTTCAGTTTTCACGATAGAGCCAATCATGTGCGATGCAGTTTTAGAAGAATGTGAAGCTAGCACTGATGCATTCGAGGATGCAAACGATTTTGATTTAGAATCAATTATCATGGACCCACCCTTTGCATCAGAGGAAGAATATTTCTACGAAGTAGAGACCCACACTCAGAGACACGAGGAAATTACGAACGAGGTAAGGTTAGCCACAGAAGTGACTACTAAGAGTGAAGGTAAGAAAAGAAAGAAGAAAGACACCATTTCAGAAAAAGAAGAATCTTTGTTTGAAGTACCCGAGAACTTCAAGAAATATGAAATCGAAGATAGAAGAATCATGGTACGAATGCCCAATAGAAAGGCGAATGACGGACAAGTATATGATAACCGAGAGAAAACCAAGAAAGTAATCGTGGCCATAGAAGGAGAAGAAGAAAAATGCACATACATAGGGCATGATTTGACGACTGAAGAAGAAGAAGAGTTAGTCGCCCTATTGCGCGAATATAGAGATGTTTTTGCTTGGAGTTACAAAGATTTGAAGGGAGTAGATCCAGATATATGTTCTCATAGAATCCCTATGACTCCAGATGCAAAACCGACAAAACAAAAACCTTACACGTACAATGATAATTACGCTGCGAAGATTAAAGAGGAGATAGATCGCTTGATAGACGCAAGATTCATTTACGAAATTGAGCATACCGAATGGGTATCCCCCATTGTGGTTGTGCCCAAGAGGAATGGAAAATTGCGTGTGTGTATTAACCTTAAAAAAGTTAATGCCGCCACGATTAGAGATAGTTATCCTCTTCCTATCACGGAACATCTATTGGAAAGAGTTGCGGGTAAGGAAGTTTATAGCTTTCTTGATGGATTCTCAGGCTATAACCAAGTAGCCATTGCTCCAGAAGATCAACACAAGACGGCTTTTGCCACAGAATGGGGCATATTTGCATTTCGTGTAATGCCATTTGGCTTAACAAATGCACCCGCCACTTTCCAGCGACTCATGTGTCATGTTTTTAAGGAATTCTTACGCAAGAGCTTGGAAGTTTATGTCGATGACTTATGTGCTCATTCAAATGAAAGACAGACACATATCCCAGAGTTAAGACAAATATTTGACAAATGTCGAGAATATCAGGTTTGTTTGAACCCAGAAAAATGCGTTTTCATGGTCAGACAAGGCAAAATTCTAGGACACATTGTGTCAAAAAATGGAATCTCTACGGACGAGGAAAAAGTGAAGGTAATTGCAGAATTACCTAGACCAACTAATGTGAAAGAGGTACAGGCATTTATGGGCCATTGCGGTTATTATAGGAGATTCATACACATGTATGCAATCATAGCCAAGCCTTTGTACTCTCTTTTGACCAATTTTGAGTGGACAGATGAATGTGAAAATTCATTCAATGAACTTAAACGATGTTTGTGTTCAGCACCTATATTGACTACCCCAGATTGGAGTAAGCCATTCCATGTACATGTGGATGCATCCAATTATGCCATAGGATGTGTGTTAGCACAACCCACGAATGAAGGTAACATAGATCTCCCCATAGCTTACGCGAGCAGACAACTGAACGCAGCAGAAAGAAATTACACCACGACGGAACGAGAAGGATTAGGGATGATCTACGCTGTAAAGAAGTTTAGGCACTACTTGTTGGCCAACAAATTCAAGTTCTTTACAGATCATCAAGCCCTATTATACTTAGTCAACAAACCATGTAACACAGGACGATTAATACGCTGGTTTCTATTACTCATGGAGTATGATTTTGAAGTAGTAGTCAGGAAAGGAAGAACACATCTTAGAGCTGACCACCTCTCAAGATTAACCTCAGGAGAAGCTCCTCAAGGAGTAGCGGATGAATTACCAGATGCATACTTGTTTAACCTTGAGATAGCACCAGAATGGGCTAAACCTATAGTCCCTATTCTGACATACGGACCCAAGAATCCTAGGATAAAGATCAGAGAAGGAGAGATTACCAAGTCTCAGAGGTACCAAATAATGGCAGGAAGCATATATAAACAGGATAATCAAAAGATTCTTGCTTGTTGTGTAGATGAATCAGAACATGCGAATTGGTTGCAATTAGCACACGTAGGTGCACTAAAGCAACATCATTCAAAACATCGAACATTACAGACTCTGTAGAGATTAGGAGTATATTGGCCTTCGATGGAAGCAGATGTCTACAAGTTGTGTAAGGAATGCCATGTTTGCTGTGAAAGACCACCAGTAGAACATGCTACACTATATCACGTGTCTCTCACACCAGACTGGAGTGAACCTTTAGTGACATACTTGAAGACGAACACATTCCCTCAAGACATGACCTTAGCTCGACAACGCAGTCTAGAGCAGGAAGCTCACGACTATTCACTTATTGGCGATAATCTATACAAAAGAGGATGAGATGGATATTTAAGACAATGTGTTCATGAGAGCGATTATCTGAGCATACTAGAGACTGCACACCAAGGTGTTGCAGGAGGTCATTTTGGACCCGATAGGATAATCAAAGCCATTCTCTTTGCAGGATTATGGTGGCCTACTCTTCACATGGATGCTCATACCTATGTAAAGAGATGTGATGTGTGCCAAAGAACTCAGTTTCCTACTTGCAGAGATGAAATGCCATTGAAACCCATGATGGGCGGACGTGCATTTTCTAAGTGGAGAATAGACTTTGTAGGACCCATTAACCCCCCTGCAAAAGGTACACATGGGGAATACATTATTGTTGCCACAGATTATCTTACGAAATGGGTAGAGGCAAAAGCCACAAAAAAGAATGATGCTCACACGACTGCAAAATTCTTATTTGAAAATGTCTTTACAAGATATGGATTGCCTATAGAGTTAGTGAGCGATCGAGGCACTCACTTTCTAAACCAAGTCATTGAATATTTGTTACAGGATTTTATGGTGATTCACAAGAAATCCGCACCATATCATCCTCAGGCCAATGGTCAGGCTGAAAGCACTAACAAGATACTTTGTAACGTACTGACGAAACTCGTGAACAACAAACGTTCAGATTGGGACAAACAGTTACACCACGCTGTTTGGGCATATCGAGTGGCCTACAAGACCGTACTCAATGCAACTCCCTTTCAGATGGTTTTTGGTCAGAATGCAGTGCTTCCTTTGGACTTCTTGATACCGACACTTAAGGTTGCACAAGAACATCAGTGGACCGGCCATGAATTATCAGCAAGAATAATGGACTTGGAACGATTAGGAGAAACCAGGCTGAAAGCAGCAGCAGGAATATACGCAGCGAAGAAGCGACAGAAAGCATATTTTGATGCACATGTGAAAGATAAAGGCCTAAAAGAAGGAGATTTAGTTCTAGTGTATACGCTGAAACAGCACGCACGGAAGTTAGAAAAGCGAGGTTATGGACCTATGCTCATTAACAGACTATATCAAGAACCTCTTACTGAGGATATGCTTAGACGACTCACATTGGCAAAGAAGCGTAAGGAGGAAGAAAATAGAATACGAGCGGAAGCTCAGCCAGAAGCCATAGAACGCATCAAGCGCATGAAGCTAAGAAGACAAGGACTAGGGAGAGAACATTATAACCACCTGGAAACATCACCCAGATATCCCATGGCCATGTGTCAAGTAAAGTCAACCACTCATCCTAGCATAGTGGACAGGAGACCATTCATTAGAGTTAGGCTAGAGCACGGCAACCCTTGCCAAGAACTCAGGGCTTTAATTGACTCAGGTGCTGCGACTAGTGCGATTAGATGGTCCCACTATAAGGATTCAGGAATAGAAATGCGGCCAATTGAGGCATACCTCATAGGGCTAGGAGGCATGGAAACCCCTTGCATGGGTGAGCTGGACCTTCCTATCCTCATTAAGGATATGACCATGACAGCGAAGCTACTAGTGTGCCATGATGACGACCTGATAGAACCCCTAATCCTTGGCCAAGATTGGCTATACGATCACTCAGTGGACCTAAATCTTAGACAAGGCTCCTTACAGATTGGAACCTTCGAGCAGAAGCGAGTGATACTGCTTGACTTCCCTAACGGCATTCCGCTTGACGGTTGTGACCCTAGACCCTATGAAATGCATGCAACGGAAGACCGGAAGATCTTTAAGCAGACCAGTCACGTTACGTCTACACCAACCCACTCGGGCTTGGCTATGAACAATTGTCAATCAGAAGGACGACAGGAGATCTTCCGTGGGACTTCCTGCAAACTAGAAGAGACAGTTACCCAACTGCAAGGGCAGATGGACACAATCAGTGGTCAGGTGGGTTGCATCAGCGGCCAAATGAGCACGACACCCTGCGGTGCTCATCCTTCCAAACTTGTTGCGGACTGGCCTAGATCAAAGTTAAAGAACGAATCACTTCCTAATGGGCAGGTCACGCAAGTGTTGGATCTCCCTTCTTTTCCAAAGCAGAGTGTCCATCCGACCTCTCAACCTCAACCACGACAGAGTCAACCACGACGAAGGAACCCGGACCGACGACAGTATCAGAAGACACAACAAGGACGGCAGTTTAGGCCAGCCAAAGGAAGCGGCACCAGACAAATATGGGTGCCAAAAGGACAAAAAGCACCGAAGAACTCCAACCAAGCAGAGATCGACAAGAAAAAGGCAAGGCAGAAACAGAATCAGTATCCACCATCCCCTCGACCTTCTTCTACAGGTCCGAGCATTCGACAAATTTGGATCGCCAAGAAATACCTTACCCATAGACCCACACCCACGCAGATTTGGGTACCCAAACCATGTATCATAGCTCAACCCTTAAGCCATGTAATACATACCCCTCACAAATCTTTCCATCCCTCAACACCACCACACCCGATACTCCCTTTGACCCCTCAGCAGAAACCCACTACCCACTCAAGGACTCTTAGGCAATGGATACCGAAGAATGTCCAACCGTCTTCCCCTAACCCTTTGTCTAACTACCCCCCGACTAACATACAACCTTGTAATAAATCACTAACCTTTAAACCTTGTATAAATTCACCCACCATCATCACACATCACTCATATTCTCATCTCATCAAGAAATGTATGCATGATATGAAACGTGTAGGTGTCTAGAGACCTGCACTAGTGCTGCAAGAAGCATTGCATCCATCACATCACAGCACTTGGCTACACGGGTTACGCATCAGTTATGGAAAGGGATTGCGGTCTCACTTTAATGGGATCATAATTAATTTCCATGCTAATGTGTTAATCTTTTGTAGCAGATCTTTCTCATTAACGCATCAGTCATCATGCAAACCGACGAAGGAACATCAGGAGCAGGCCCCAGTGTAGCGGCAGTGCCCCTCAACGTGTTACGAGCAGAATCCCACCCGACTGCTCCACCGCCAGAATTCCAAGGATTTCCAGGGCCCATGCCGATCGACAACCCACCTATGGGCTACACAGAAAAGATACATCGTAACTCTCACTGGTTTCAGGGACTTGCAGGACCCTTAGCGGACGCGGATTTCATATTTGAATCTACTTTGACATTTGATGACCGCACTTGGGGAAAATACCAATTCTTCTCCAGAGAGTTCGAAGACCTACAGAACACCCAGGACCTAACTCACGTTTGGGCCAGAGCAGGCTTCACAGAGTATTTCAGTGACCCCCTGCCCAAACCTAACTTTTACAGGTGTTATTACGTAATTACTACTTTGCTGGCCTCAGAGAATAAGGATATCCCCGGAACTTTTATTTTGCCTTCTTTAGTGGATGATCCACCCTACAAAAGGTTTTACCTCTCAAAGGATTTAATCAGAGCGGCCATCAAAATTCATGGCACCCACACACCCACAGATCGAGAAAGATTAATTCCAGACCCTATGAAACGTGGGGATGTCACGAAGTGGGAAGAGATCACAGCAATTACACCTGAGCTGTCAAAGCCGCTACGGATATGCATGCAACACTTCGCATTCCCCGCTCAGGACAGATTTACCATGCCACACAAAAGAATATGGTTTGGATTGTACTTAGCGTGCACGGGACCTCAGACTGTTGATCTCGCGAGCTGGATCATTGATCAAATGTATTTGGCACAACACAGATGGGAACGCAAGAAAGTGCTTAATGGATGTTGTGCGCTGACAAGAATTGTTTATATGTGCTTGGCTTATGACTTGCCAATTGAACGTGCATTAACAGGAGAAGAGCTGAAAGCATTCAAAGGAACGACGAAGAAAGCCAGGAAGCCCAGTAGAACACGGGCAGGTAAGCGCATGAGAGGCACCATTCCTTGCCTTCAAGTGCCAGAGTCACCATCACCACAACCCTCTCCAGAGCGATCACCAACCGAAGCCGCTCCCACAGTACAACCTATTCGCATAAGGTTGTCTAGACCAGTGGTCATGGAGGGTATTACTAGTATCGCTGCACCTCAGGCAGCTGCAACCACAGAACCCACCACCACTTCAGCAGAAGCTCCCACCACTATTGGTGCGGAAGCCTTTTCTTTCCCAATACCACACATGGAGGCAGAACCAATAAACACAACATTCGATTTTGAGATGCCGGATGCATTCTCAAATGAATTCCAGTTTTCAGAGGCACAAATGTTCTCCCAAGAATATGAACGCCCCAGTTACCCTACCACACCGCGGGATCTGCCACAGGGACAAGCTGTGTCTAGCTCCGATGATGAACGAACAGCCACAGATGACGAAGAAGGTGATGATGAAGTCAGCCAGGGCACGCATGATTCCCAAGAACAAGGACAGACAAACGGCCAAGGCCAACAAACTGATGCACACGGTGACACCAGCACGCACGAAGATGAGACTTTCGAAGCCGCAGCTTACACGCTGGCAATCAAAAAATTATATCGTACGATGGAGAAAGTCTGGGCACGGAAGAAATTGACTGAAGCAGAGAGCCAGGCCCTAATCGAACAAGAACTAGTCTCCGGAGGGTTTGAAGAAGTCTACATCAGAGGGTTCAGAGAACTGGTCCAATCCATCGGCCCGGTCGAAGCACTGAGGTATTTACCAAGAAAGCCACTCCCCCAATACGACCCTCGCAGAGTTCGACTGCTATCGAAGCCCGGTGAATATATTCGAGTTCCGGTAGGTGCTCAATCATCCCACCAGGCACAAGATGCACGCCTACGACCGGAAAGATCCTTCACTGAAGAAGCCATTCTAGTCGACTCCCCGCCACGTACTACCGTTGTACATACTACCACTATCCTTGAAATAACATCCACACCATCTACTCCTCTCTCACCTCATGCTTCACCCACCCATCCTGTATCCCCCGCACACCCACCTGCTCCTCCCACATCCACACCAGTCCATGGAAACATAGCCACAGCCTTTACTCCGGCCATTCATTCCACCATGCCCGTACCCACCCCACCTCGTCTACATGTTAACCCCTTCACCCCTTCATCCTTCCCATCCTTTCCCCCACCTTTAAGACACCCTTTCACCTTTCTAACCCCACTAACCTTCTCACCAGTTTCACCTCCCCAACCCACCATAACCCCTATATCCCCTTTTCACCAAGCTACTCCAGCCATCCCCCCTGTAAATTACTCTACATTTGTAAATCCCGTCTTCACACCTACACAACCACCCACTTACACACCGCTTTTCACAGTCACCGCACTTGACACGTCCAATGACATGGACATATCACCATCCACCTCACCAGCACCCACTCCACTCACAGCACCCTCATATTTAGGTACGTCACAATTTTCCACAATCACCACTGCATCCACCTTCCCAACCCCATTTCCCATTCCCGCTGCATCTACTTCCACTGCATCCTCATTTAGCACTTCATTACTATTATCGCCCACCATAGACACTGCACTTCAACAAATGTTCACATGCATGTCACAAGTACGAGATGAGTTTGCATCTCTTGGCAACAACTATCAACAGCTGCAGAGGACGACGAATGAATTACAGTCGCAGCTTAATTCATTATCGATCGAGAATGCCTCGTTAAATACGCGACACCAAGAACTAAGAGAGGCCTATCATAAGCTAGAGTTAGAAAGTGAAGAGAAGACAAAAGAAGCCACTGCTGATCTGGACAACCTGCTTCAAGCCCAAACAATTAGGAACGCAACGCTGACCAGGAACATGGGCCTACTCAGGAGGCACCTAGCCGCAGCCCAGGAGGAGAACGTGAGACTCCAAGCGCAGAATAGAGAAAATTTGGAAGCGGCACTGGACCATCCTGAACAACCATTAAGTCCGAGCAGATTCAAGGCAATCCCATCTGAATCGATGCGGATGTTGCTAGATGACCACGTTCGACTGCTAGAGGACTACGATCGATTGAACGAAGAGCATCAGAAACTAAAAGAAGATCACAAGTTACTACAGCTCAGAGAACCGGCACCACAACAACTACCAGTGGCAGCAGAAGTACCAGAACCTGTGGACCCCTCTCCTGAACTCATAGAGGAACTAAACGCATTACGGGCCCAGGTAACCACTCTCCAATCACGCATAGATGTATACGAAGCACCACCACGGCCTGATTCCCCACCGGAGATCCCAGCTGACGATGAAAACATAACCATTCCGGTGGAGGAAACGTTTGAAGAAGCATACGAACCAATACCCATCCCAGGCGGACAAGTCGCGGCCGAAGGCCAGATGACCTATGAACTTCCGACCCCCGCATGGATGAAGACTGTGGAGGAGATTGGAACAACGCACTCAGCTAGAGTCGGGGCCCAGCTACATGCTGTGGCCATGATCGAAGAACGAATTTTGCAATCTCCCTACTTTGCTCAATTGGCCCCACGCAGGTACATATCCGGGAATGAGCTTCAATACAAACCTTACTTCATGCTAATGGCCGAATACCAGCTGGCCATAGAAAAGCGAACTGGCAAGAAGCCATCACATGCAACCCAGTTCGAGCCTGAAGACTTGCCACTGGATGCGCAACAAGGCACTATTTATCAACCAGATTGGCGTACACGTCTTTTACAGGAGTACCCAGAAATGATGAGCACATGGGTGAAAGCGCCCTTACACTTAAAGTATAATCCTTGTTGGGGACCAGTACCACGACGCCGCTCCTGGACTGCAATCGCTATCAAAGTACAAAATAATAGGCAGTGTCAGGATTGGCTGAATTACCCCTACTTCAAGCCACCTACCGAGTTACCCACAGTTGGCTATATGATGGCCACAATCCGTCACTGGCTCCCTCGCCTGAAGCATATGGATGACATCGCAGCGCATATGACTGTCAAGATATTTGACATGATGCAAATGATATTTAAAGTCTTTCGGAGAGTCAAAGCACCGCATGTAAACACCCCGGGATTTGAGCATGGTAACTTTGATCTAGTATATGACATGAGCACAACGCCATCGCTCCGGGTGTGTTATGCCTGGCACTGTAGGATAAAATACCTCCCGGCGTGCTACAAGCAAACATTCGAAGAGATGTTCACCACCGGGTTTTGGGAATACCATTCCGAGGTATTCATCAGCAGGCCCACACATTTATTGCAGCTTTTTGCCTGTGAACGAATGGTTTATTCCACGCATTATCAACTCCCGCCACCCGACGAACAGCAACTGATCAACTGGGAGAAGCTCGAGGCTGATCTGGCCCGAGGCATTAGAGTATCTGAGCACACCCTCGCTCACGACCTCCTACAAAACTACATCCAGCAGACCGCACAACAAGGTTCTGTCGAGGACGACAGAAGCGAGAGGGAGGGGGGTGTTGGAAGCACTCAGAGGCACAGTCAGAGGCACAGACGACATGGAAGCATGTAAAGACGGAGCAGGGAGCCAGTCGGATTATTTTTTCAAACAAATATGTCCTTATTATTTCTTCAAACATCCAAGAGTGATTTTCATCACTCCTGTAACATATGTAATATAGACAAAACCCCATTTTGTAATTCATAGCTTCATTTTGTGCAAGCCGAGGAATCGTCGAGCTTGAGGAGCTTAGGTAGAATGCGCATACCAATTTTCGTTATTTTTAGACATCGTTTACCCTTCCAAATAGCCTCTAGGACCTATTTTTTAACTAGGCCGGTCACTAGATGTGAAACCGGTCAAAACTAGTCTAGAAACTATAAAAAGAGCTAGAGAGCTCATTTTTGAGGTTAGCTTGTTTGAGATTAGAGTTATTTTAAGCTTGTAATAGTGATCTTGAGTAATAGAACTAATTTCCCACCTTCCATTGTGTCTTGCTTGTCTCTTCATTGTGTGTGTGTATGTGTGTGTGCATCTTTGTGCTTCTCACCTTCACTCTCACATCATCTCACGTTCACGATCTTCATATCACTCCTATCTCTTCCGCGGATTGACATTAAGGAGGTGAAGCTTCTTAACGTGGTTCTCACCATTGTGCTAGAGCAACAGAAGGTGATGACGAAGCCAGCCAGGGCACGCATGATTCCCAAGAACAAGGACAGACAGACGGCCAAGGCCAACAAACCGATGCACACGGTGACACCAACACGCATGAAGAGGAGACTTTCGAAGCAGCAGCTTACACATTGGCAATCAAGAAATTATATCGTACAATGGAGAAAGTCTGGGCACGGAAGAAATTGACTGAAGAAGAGAGCCAAACCATAATCGAACAAGAACTCGTCTCCGGAGGGTTTGAAGAAGTCTACATCAGAGGGTTCAGAGAACTGGTCAAATCCATTGGCCCGGTCGAAGCACTGAGATATTTACAAAGGAAGCCACTCCCCCAATATGACCCTCGCAGAGTTCGCTTGTTATCGAAGCCCGGTGAATATATTCGAGTTCCGGTAGGTGCTCAATCATCCCACCAGGCGCAAGATGCACGCCTACGTCCGGAAAGATCCTTCACCGACGAAGCTATCCTAGTCGACTCCCCGCCACGTACTACCATTGTACATACTACCACTATCCTTGAAATAACATCCACACCTTCTACTCCTCTCTCACCTCATGTTTCACCAACCCATCCTGTATCCCCTGCAAACCCACCTGCTTCTCCAACAGCCACACCAGTCCACGGCAACATAGCCACCGCCTTTGCCCTGCCCATTCATACCACCATGCCCGCACCCACCCCACCTCGTCTACATGTTAACCCCTTCATCCCTTCATCCTTCCCATCCTTCCCCCCACCTTTAAGATACCCTTTCACCTTTCTAACCCCACTAACCTTCTCACCAGTTTCACCTCCCCAACCCACTATAACCCCTATTTCCCCTTTTCACCAAGCTGCTCCAGCCATCCCCCCTGTAAATTACTCTACATTTGTAAATCCCGTCTTCACACCTACACAACCACCCACATACACACCGCTTTTCACAGTCACCGCACTTGACACGTCCAATGACATGGACATCTCACCACCCACCGCACCAGCACCCACTCCACTCACAGCACCATCATATTTAGGTACGTCACAATTTTCCACGATCACCATTGCATCCACCTTCCCAACCCCATTCCCCATTCCCGCTGCATCTACTTCCACTGCATCCTCACTTAGCACTCCATTACTATCATCGCCAACCATAGACACTGCACTTCAACAAATGTTCACATGCATGTCACAAGTACGAGATGAGTTTGCATCTCTTGGCAACAACTATCAACAGCTGCAGAGGACGACAAATGAATTACGGTCGCAGCTTAATTCATTATCAATCGAGAATGCCGCTTTAAATACGCGATACCAAGAACTAAGAGAGGCATATCATAAGCTAGAGCTAGAAAGTGAAGAGAAAACAAAAGAAGCCACTACTGATCTGGACAACCTGGTTCGAGCCCAAACAATTAGGAACGCGACGCTGACCAGGAATATGGGCTTACTCAGGAGACACCTAGCCGCAGCAAAAGAGGAGAACGAGAGACTCCAAGAGCAGAATAGAGAGAATTTGGAAGCGGCATTGGACCATCCAGAACAACCCTTAAGTCCTAGCAGATTCAAGGCAATCCCATCTGAATTGATGCGGATGTTGCTAGATGACCATGTTCGACTGCTAGAGGACTATGATCGAATGAACGAAGAGCATCAGAAGTTAAAAGAAGATCACAAGCTACTACAGCTCAGAGAACCGGCACCACAACAAGTACAAGTAGCAGCAGAAGTACCAGAACCTGTGGACCCTGCTCTTGACATCTTAGAAGAACTCAACGCATTACGGGCCCAGGTAGCCACTCTCCAATCACGCATAGATGTATACGAAGCACCACCACGGCCTGATTCCCCACCGGAGATCCCAGCTGACGACGAGAACATAACCATTCCGGTGGAGGAAACGTTTGAAGAAGCATACGAGCCAATACCCATCCCAGGCGGACAAGTCACGGCCGAAGGCCAGATGACCTATGAACTTCCTACCCCCGCGTGGATGAAAACAATTGAGGAACTTGGAACGACACATTCAGCCAGAGTAGAGGCACAGTTACATGCCATGGCCATGATTGAAGAGAGAATCTTACAATCCCCCTTCTTTGCTCATTTGGCCCCCCGACGCTATATATCTGGGCATGAGCTGCAGTATAAACCATACTTCATGTTAATGGCTGAATATCAGCTAGCTATAGAGAAAGAAACCGGCATGAAGCCCATGCATGCTACACAATTCGAGCCGGCGGACTTGCCACCAAATGCGCAAAGAGGAGAAATCCATCAACCTGATTGGCGCAAAGACCTCCTCCAGAAGTACCGAGAAATGATGAGCACATGGGTGAAAGCGCCTTTACATTTAAAGTATAATCCTTGCTGGGGACCAGTACCACGACGCCGCTCCTGGACTGCATTCGCTATCAAAGTACAAAACAATAGGCAGTGTCAGGATTGGCTGAATTACCCCTACTTCAAGCCGCCCACCGAGTTGCCCACTGTTGGTTATATGATGGCTACAATCCGTCACTGGCTCCCTCGCCTAAAGCATATGGATGATATCGCAGCGCATATGACTGTCAAAATTTTTGACATGATGCAAATGATATTTAAAGTCTTCCGACGCGTCAAGGCACCGCATGTAAACACCCCGGGATTTGAGCATGGTAACTTTGACCTAGTATACGACATGAGCACAACGCCATCGCTCCGGGTGTGTTATGTCTGGCACTGTAGAATAAAATACCTCCCGGCGTGCTACAAGCAAACATTTGAAGAGATGTTCACCACCGGGTTTTGGGAATACCATTCCGAGGTATTCATCAGCAGGCCCACACATTTATTGCAACTTTTTGCCTGTGAGCGAATGGTTTATTCCACGCACTATCAACTCCCGCCACCCGACGAACCGCAACCAATCGACTGGGAGAAACTCGAGGCTGATCTGGCCCGAGGCATTCGAGTATCTGAGCACACCCTCGCTCACGACCTCCTACAAAACTACATCCGGCAGACCGCACAACAAGGTTCTGTCGAGGACGACAGAAGCGAGAGGGAGGGGGGTGTTGGAAGCAGTCAGAGGCACAGACGACGTGGAAGCATGTAAAGACGGAGCAGGGAGCCAGTCGGATCATTTTTTCAAACAATTATGTTTTTATTACCTCTTCAAACATCCAACAGTGATTTTCATCACTCTTGTAACATATGTAATATAGACAAAACCCCATTTTATAATCCATAGCTCCATTTTGTGCAAGCCGAGGAGTCCTCGAGCTTGAGGAGCTTAGGTAGAATGCGCGTACCAATTTTCGTTATTTTTAGACATCGTTTACCCTTCCAAATAGCCTCTAGGACCTATTTTTTAACTATGCCGGTCACTAGATGTGAAACCGGTCAAAACTAGTCTAGAAACTATAAAAAGAGCTAGAGAGCTCATTTTTGAGGTTGGTTCATGTTAGCTTGTTTGAGATTAGAGTTCTCTTGAGCTTGTAATAGTGTTTTGGAGTAATAGAGCTAATTTCTCACCTTCCATTGAGTCTTGCTTGTCTCTTCATTGTGTGTGTGTATGCGTGTGTGCATCTTTGTGCTTCTCACCTTCACTCTCACTTCATCTCACATTCACGATCTTCATATCACTCCTATCTCTTCCGCGGATTGACATTAAGGAGGTGAAGCTTCTTAACGTGGTTCTCACCATTGTGCTAGAGCAACAGTTCCTGAAACTTGGCATAACTTCATCCCCAGCCACATAACCATATAAACTTCTACCTTGGAGATAGGCTTCCGTTCTTAATGACCAAGCTGAGTAGTTACCTCTATCTAATTTGTCAATTGATGAAGGAAATCCATCTGCCATGCTATCCAACCTTGCTCTGATACCACTTTGAAGAGATGGATAGGTATGTGCTTGAAGATGAAGAGGTGTTGCAAAATCCTTGATCTACATCAGCCAAATGAACTCCAGAAGTATATGGTGGGCCCTTTTAGCTTGCCAATGGATGTATTAGACACCCTATGTACCTTGGAAGATCACTCTCAAAAAGATAGATCAAAACAGATAAGTTGGAGTTAGCTCAGAGGTGAAAACTTGCTATTCTTGGTTCATACACATGTCCAATGTTTTACATAATTCTCTGAGCACAGCAGCAATTAGCTTAATTCCTCTTGGGGAAGTCTAGGTAGCTTAAAGAGCTAACTTTCAAGAGTAATCTCATCAAAAATAATAAACCACACACTGAGAATGAGTTTTAACAACTGATGACATCATCCCGATTTTCACGGGCTGCTACAGTTTGAGACCAGTGAGTAGAAAAATCAACATAACTCAAAATGTACGAATCCAATGATTATGAACATTTGTGTGATTGTACTAGACAGTAATCTGAATCCAACAAGCTTTAAATCACTGAATTTGGATAAGTAACCACTGAGAAACACCTCTGACAAGATGAGTGAAAAAGTCGGGTACCTGATAGAGAAGTGAAAATGCACAGACACTGTTGACTTCAACTGAACATAACTGAAGATTGCAACATTCAAATGACATGAAAATTTGTGAGCATATAGTAGACTTATAGAGCTAACTTTACCAAGTTAAATCACTAAAAATGATGCACCAAGCTCAGAGAAAACATCTCTACAAGCTGACTGAGAAAACTGAGAGTAATGGCAGTGAGTAGTACACTTCACAAGAACACGGAAAGATGAACTCAAATAATCATGAAAATGAAAGTATATTGCTTGTACAATACAATGACTTATTGATACATATGTGTGCCTTGTAATCACACCTTGATATGGCATAAAGCTCAGCTCTTGGAGGTCTTCACATAGGTCTCTCTAACCACGACTAAAACTGCCATCTATTTATAGTTGAGTTTGGGAGGCTAACTTCCCTCAATCACTCTCCAATCAATCAATGATTGATTTGATTCTCTACCTACCACAAATCACAAATTCGTGGCTCCTCTTTCCATTCTTGATCAAGTGGACTCAACCACTTAAGATTCTTTCACTTTTACATTAAGTAAACTCTTCAAAAGTTACAAGAGGTAGTTCACAAGTGAAATTTACATAGTCTTCATTTTAAGGCTTTTTCTATGACTTTGTGGGACTCAAGCCAATACTTAGGCTTGTCATAGAATTGCTCCAACAAAATTTTGATTAGGGCATTCTTGGGATATACTCTTTATTAATTCATTTTCTAACTCCGTTTCTAGGCTTTCTTCCTTAGTTTGGTGACCTTGTGAATTTGAGATGGCCTGTCTTCCAGCAAGCAAAAGATTTCTTTATACCCTATTTTGGCTGATATGTATCCTTGTGCTAGAGGAATGCTCACTTCGTTCTCGATAATCCAGTCTTTCCAAGTGACTTATATACATGTGCCCTAAAAATGGTCCTTTCACAAAAGAGACTAGCACTTTTATTGACTAATGCTAATTTCCTAATATTTTACAAAGATTATGATACATGCATCTAGAGGACTCCTCTGGTGCATTTACATGGCTTCATGAGGTTTTCATAGGAATTTGAAGAAGAAAAATTATGCTCAAATTTGAAAATTTTTGGGGGCTCCTCTTTTGTGCTCGTTTACTCTACAATAGTGCCCTTTTCTGTTTCTTCCTTTATAGGTGAGTGATGCATGGGGTGAGAAAGAGGACATACGTCTATCTCCACAGTGGCTGCTTGGGAGCTTTGAACTACTAGTGTCCCCATTTCATTATTATGTGATAATTGAGCCCGCAGGCTTCCAATGACCATCTTTCTTAATCATTTCATTATTGGCTAGTGTGAGTGCTTCCTGACTCCTCAAGAGTTTTTCACCCAGCACCGCTACTTGATTTGCATCTTCTTTATATTACTCAACAATTTTGGCTTCTGCAACCTTCCACCTTCTTCAGAGTTCATTTGTATCATATGTATATTTCTTTTCCCATTCTTCTCTTAATTCTTGCTCTTGCTTTGGCTGATCTGCATACTTAGCTATCTGAGCTTCTAATGCCTGCGTATCATTTGGTTGAATTTCTTGTCCCTCCACTGGTTGATTGCACAGAATTGCATTCATTAATTCTTTATTTCTATTCCTTAGATTATCGGACTCATCCATGTACACCTTGATTTGATTTTCATTATTGGCTAGTGTGAGTGCTTCCTGACTCCTCAAGAGTTTTTCACCCAGCACCGCTACTTGATTTGCATCTTCTTTATATTACTCAACAATTTTGGCTTCTGCAACCTTCCACCTTCTTCAGAGTTCATTTGTATCATATGTATATTTCTTTTCCCATTCTTCTCTTAATTCTTGCTCTTGCTTTGGCTGATCTGCATACTTAGCTATCTGAGCTTCTAATGCCTGTGTATCATTTGGTTGAATTTCTTGTCCCTCCACTGGTTGATTGCACAGAATTGCATTCATTAATTCTTTATTTCTATTCCTTAGATTATCGGACTCATCCATGTACACCTTGATTTGATTTTCTAAGATTTTTCTTCTATTTATCAAGCATACCCTTCTCTGCCTCACTGGTATCATGCTTCCTTTGAAGCCCTATAATCCGATCTTTCATTTTGTGATGTTGTTCCGTGAGTAGGTTGCATTTTTCTAGGGCTTCTTTAGTTTCTTTTTCCTTGTGCATAAAAGCTTGTTGGGATTGTAATAATTTTGCAGAAAACTCTTCAGTGAGTGTTTTGAATTGATTCCTCTCTATCAAAGCTTTGTCATAGACGTTATCTGCATCCATGAGTTGTTGTTGCATATCCATGGTGCCCTCCCGCATTTGATCCAGCTTTGTGCATTCCACTTCAAGGGAATCTTGTACTTGATTTATCTCCTCCCACTTACCATTGTCATTTGATTCGCTCTTAATATCCACATTCATAGGTGATGGTTCATGGTCCTCTTGGACTTCAGAAGATGAAATGGAGTTAACCAATCCCAGTTCTCTATATCTGTGGAACTTTGTTAGCCTATTTCCTTGCAAGGTCTTTGTATGATCTTCATGATAATGGTGCCCTTGTACTAGCATATTTACTTGCCCTTCCATGAACTTGTGAGTTTCTTCCATAGCTTCCTTTAATTCTTCCTCTGTGATAGGTGTGGATTGTTCGATTTTGGATTTGGGAAGTACATGTATCCTTTTCTATGAAGGAGTTGCTTCTTCAGACTTCAATGCTTTCCTTAATCTCTTTGTGCCTCTCATCATTGGTTGAGAGCTCGTTCCTACTACATCGGTCATCTTCACTACTTTCTTCTTTCTTGGAACTGTGGCTAGCTTCGCATACTTCACCATTTCCACTGATGAAGGCATTTCATTGAGGTATTCCCTAATACCTAATGCATGGTATATCAGTATTGTTAAAGCCACACTTCCATTCAGGAACTTGTTCTGACCCCATTGTTTCTTGGCCTCGAACAAACGTTCTTGAATATAGAGTGTCATGTTTATTTGATTGCTGATCTGTTTGGTGGCATGAGACAACAATTGCACTATTATCTTTTGTGGTGCTATGTATCTGTGCATGTTGGGAAAACAAAAGTGTTGATGTACTAATCTGACTTCCTCTTCGATATCCACACGATTTATGTTTACAAATGTTCTAGTTTTAGTGCTATGACTTTCATCCTTTAGATCTATGGTCTCATATTTGATCCATCCAAAGGCTTCTTTGATTAGGTCGTGGGTGAATTGGATTGTTACCCATTCACCTTTTGCATCAAGGACTTTCGCTTCTGGTACTAATGGGTTGTGCAAGGCTGGCTGAATGGTGTTCATCACTTGCATATATCGCTAGAAATCTAGTTCATATATTGGTAGCTCAAAATACTTATGAATGCCTACTTTTGTCATTACCTCCATTGTTGTGGGAAGCTCTTGCAAGACCCTGAAGTCTTAGGACATCATAGGAATATGTGATCAGTGTCTATTATCTTGACATTTACCAAAAACAAGTGCTCTCTTATTTGTTGGTCTTCTCTGAACCAATGTCCTTTAGCTTTTTGTCACACTTTGCAATGGAAATTCAAGTACTTCTTCTTGAATTGTTGCTTCAAAATCATCAAAAACCATTTGCACTCGTAATAAAGTAGAGAATACAGAAGAAACCAATTCTGCATGTTTATGTGTGGTTCCTTAATGCGTTGTTTATTGCCGCTCCATATTCCCTTGCATAAGTAACTAAGGTATCTTACCACACTTTTCTTTTAGTTTTATTCTTGAAAGAAATCAAGAGGTTAGAGATAGCTGAAGCATTTATTTATGTACATCTGAAGAACATTCCTAGGATAGTAGAAGCTAAGTCCTATTTCAGTTAAGGAAATGTGCATCACTACTTTTGGTGAAGAGGCAATGTGCCGAATGCATGGCCTTGTAATGTGGCCCTATCATGCATACTTTGGATGCAATTGCTTCTTCATGAGTGCAAGTAGAACCTCCTTGAATATGTTCTTTAGTTCCTTGTCACTTTTTGGGTCTCCATATTAACTTGATTATTTGTGCTTGTGGCATTTCCTTCTGTCAAGTTCTTAGTTCTATGGTCTTTGGCTCATTCTCGTTGGTGGGTTGAGTTTTATAGGTCATGGTCCTTCAGTATTTTTGGCGAGTCTTGATAGATTCCTTTGCTTCACATTGCTTGTATGACATCTCCTTGAGTTTGTCTATCTCTTGATTTGCCACTCATCTAACTGTTTTCGGGATCTATATGCGTTGTTGAGACTTTTGGGCCTCTATCAATGATTTTGGAAGCCATACACAAAGAAGTTTTGGTTTATCTATTTGCAATTGAGAATAGTGGTTGTTTTGTCGTGTTTCTACCAAACGGTTGATTTGTTCCAGCATTGTACTAGCTTGTTGAGTTAGTCAATCCTTTCGTACCCATTGTAGTCGCATATTGAATAGATGTGATGTTCGAATAGTTTCCCTCCATGGTGGTTTCCCTCTTGTAGTGTCGATAGGTTGAGAAAAAATGTCTTCACTATTTCTCTCAAGCTCAGGTCTCATAGGAGAAGTGGTCACACATTCATGCAACATTTCCCTATTTGTAGGTAATTCGAGATTAGGGCACTCCTGAGACACATTTTTTGCTGAATCATTTCCTTTTTCCTTCTTTGAGTTCTCTTCCTTGGGCACAATGACATTATGGACTTGTGACAACCTATCTTCCAACAAACTAAAGACTTCTTTATGCCCTACCTATTGATGCAATTAAAACCAAGCCCACATACTTGGTTAATTAGCTCATACATTATCTATTATGCAAGGTTTCATATGATCAACCACTTGTAAAAGGTTCTTCACATTTACCTTTGTAAAAGTGGTACACATCCATGAGGAGTTAAGAAGCTCTAAATAACGAATCATTTGGTTGTTGAATCATGAGGGAATCTATCCTATACTTTAGCATTCACCTTTTAGGTAGATCTTTGAATTTGAATTTAAACTTTGGCTCCAAGTACAACTAAAAAAATGGGATCAAAAGATGTGCATGTTATCTCGAGCCCATGAGATCATTTTGAGTGAGTTTCATTGTGACGTGAGAGCTTATCTCATAGCTCATTCACCTCTCATGATGGAGAGTGTTAATCTGCAAAAGAACAAGCTATCCTTGATGTTAGACCACCTCTATATCAAGAATAACTTCAGACTCCACTTAATTTTAAAGAGCAATCACCAAACTATCAAGAAATTGATCAACTGTGAAAAAATCACTTCTCAGAAAAAGTCTGCTGCACATTAATCATTCATTGACTGATCATTCATGTAAAGTTTTTTATAAAACTTTGTAGAGTATGTCTTCTAGAGGTTGCACATCTTCTCCAAGTTAAAACACTTCAAATGCTTGAGTAGATTGTGAGAAATGACTCAAACAATGTACCTATGTCTGAAGCTGTCTCTCTGTAATGACGACTTTGACACCTGTAACTTCTAAGCTATGGTTCTCCCAAACTATAGCCCTTTTAATCAAATGCTTTTAGCCATAGATGGCTTACCTCTCAACTTAAATTTTGAGTCCTCATTTGTGTAAAACTTTACACTATGCACTGAGCACTGTCCATTTCTTTGACCATCAAATCTGCGCTTGTTTCAGAAGACATTCAGAACTTTCTACATATGAGTGTTCCTATTCAAAATTCTCTCAGCCTGTTTGCAATTGGACTCTCAAAATTTAACCCTAGATGAATTAACTATGGATTTAGACATGTTCAAAAGGATTTCTCAAAAGATTAACTACAGAAGGAGAATCAGAGAAAAGATCGACGCGCAATTCTCTCAAAGATTTTTCTTCTCATAACTTTTCATACATCTAATAGATGACATGCATAATGTTCATCTCATTCTCTCCTATTCTTCTATTCTTCACATCTATTGTCTTCTCTATCTCTTCTATATTTCTCTCTCAACTATGAACATGTATATATATATATATATATATATATATATATATATATATATATATATATATATATATATATATATATATATATATATATATATATATATATATATATATATATATATATATATATACGAGTCTAACTCGTCAATTTTCCAAATACATTGAAAATATTTATAAGAGTAATGTACAAAAGAACTTTGTTTCTGAATCTCTTCTTTCTTGAAACTGATCTTCAATCTTCCATTCGTTTTTCCACTTCTGGATTTTATGTAATCACTAATTGTTGATTTTTCTGCTCCAACAGCTCCCCCTGAATCATCAATTGTGATTACCTGCATCTTCTTTATTCCCGCCATATCTTTAAACCTCTGCAACTTTGTTCCATCCAAACTTTTTGTCATCATATCTGCAAGTTGATCTTTTGTAGGAGTATGCATGACTTCAATTTCTTTATCAATAACCTTCTCTCTCAAAAAATGATACTGAATTTCAATATGTTTAGTTCTAGCATGAAACACAGGATTTGCTGCCAAATATAAAGAACTCATATTGTCTCCACAAATGACAGGAGTACTCTGAATCACATCAAAACTCTTCATAAGTGTCTTTAGCCATATTACTTCCTTTGCAGCTTCCACCATGCCTTTGTATTCTGCTTCTGTGGATGATAGAGCAACTGTATGTTGCTTCTTAGAACACCATGAGATTATCTTATCTCCCACATAACACAAATATCCATGTGTTGATCTTCTACGATCCAAATTACCTGCCCAATCTGCATCACTGTATATTTTGACTCTTGTATCTGAAGTAAACCCATAGTACAACCCTTCTTTGAGTGTACCCTTGATGTACCTAAGTACTCTTTGTCCTGCAATATAATGTTCCTTTCTAGGACAATGCATGAATCGAGATAGAATTCCAACTGCATATGACAAATCAGGCCTTGTTAATGTAGCATAAATCAAGCTACCCACCAAACTCTGATAGAGCTTCATATCTTTGAATTCTTCTCCTCCATATTTAGTCAATCTATGATTCACTTCCATTGGAGTTGGTGCTATCCTGCAATCTTCCATTTTAAATTTGGTTAGAAAATTTTTCAGATACCTTTCTTGAGTTACATATACTCCATGTTGAGTATATGAAATCTCCATTCCCAAGAAGAATGACAAATTTCCCAAATCACTGATTTTGAATTCTTTCTCCATTTGTTTCTTAATCATTTGTATGCCTTTATCATCTGTTTGTCATCAACATAAATACAAACATAAATAAATCCATCTTCACTTGCTTTGACTAGCAAGCTACTATCTGCCTTTGATGCTTGAAATCCAAGTTCCTTCAAGAACTTTACAAGCCTATAATTCCATGCCCTTGGGGCCTGCTTCAATCCATACAAAGCTCTCTTGAGCTTACACACATAATTTGGATATACTTGATCTTTGAACCCTTCTGGTTGCTCCATGTAAACTTCATCTGAAATGTAACAATTCAAAAAAGCATTTTTAACATCTAATTGAGATAATTTCCAACCTTTGCAAGCAGCAATTGCTATGAGTGTTCTGATGGTTGTCATTTTTTGCCACAGGACTATAAGTCTCATCATAGTCCACTCCATATGTCTGTGCATATCCCTTCACAACAAGTCTGGCTTTGTACCTAGACACAGTTCCATCTGCAAATCTTTTTGTTTTGTAAACCCACTTACATCCAATAATTTTCTGGCTATTAGGTTTAGGAACCAGATCCCATGTCTGATTTTCCATCAATGCATCATACTCCTCTTGCATAGCTTCTTCCCAATTCTTCTTCCCTTTGGCTTCATCATATGTAGATGGATCTTCATCTGCTTTTATCATGTAAGCATAATCCTTAGTAGTCAAGAATGAAGTATCATAGCTATACCTTGTAGGTTGCCATTTGTGCCTTGTAGACCTCCTGAGTTCTCCACTTCTTGAAGTTTCTGGTTCATCACATTCTGGATCAAACCTTGGCACTTCTTCACCTCCAACTTGTATTTCATTTTTCTCTTCTTCATCAAATATCTGAACCTTTGTTCTACCTTTCTTCTGATTCATAATTTCTTCAACTTCTGCATACACATTAGATGTACCTGCATACCAAGTACTTTGCTCATCAAATGTAATATCCTTGGACACAAGGAATTGTTTTGTGGATGGACTCCACAACCTATAACCCATCTGCTTGTCATCATAACCAATGAATACATACTTCTCTGCTTTAGGCTCCAATTTATGCCTCAATTGAGATGGCACATATGCATATGCCAGGCATCCAAATATTTTACACTGATCCAAGGTAGGTCTCTTACCCCACCAAGCTTCATATGGTGTCATACCCTGCAAAGCTTTACAAGGCAATCTATTAACCAAATATGTGGCTGTGTTTACAGCCTCAGCCCATAAATAATTTGGGCAATTTTTCTCTTTCAACATGGATCTTGCAAATTCAACAAGTGTCCTATTTCTTCTTTCTGCTACCCCATTTTGTTGAGGAGAGTTCTTGCAAGTAATTTCTCTCTTTATACCTGCATTCCACAAGTAATCACTGAACTCATTAGAAAAATACTCTCCCCCTCCATCTGACCTTAACCTCTTCAATTTTTGACATGTAATTCTTTCTGCATATGCATGGTAGTGTTTGAATGTATTAAACACTTTTGATTTGTCTTTGATCACATAGATTGTGATCCACCTGGTAGCATCATCAACATATATGACATAATATCTTGAACCATTTATACTAAAGTCCTTTGAAGGACCCCACACATCTGTATGTACCAACTCAAGTCTTTTTGAATACATAAAACCATGCTTATTGTATGATTGCTTATGAGCCTTACCTAACTGACATGCTTCACATCTGTATGTCATGTGTTGACCTAGAGTAAGAAACCTACCCTTGATCATTGTAAGGTATTTGGATGTTTAGTATATGCTTATGTTCCTTCACAATTGAGACATAAGCTAGAACCCAAAGCAGAGAAGTATGTGTTTATTGGGTATGATGATAGAAAGATGGGTTACAGATTTCGGAGTCCATTCACAAAGCAATTTCTTGTTACCAAAGATGTTACATTTGATGAGCAAAGCACATGGTATACAGGGTCAACAAATGATTATGTAGATGTTAAAGAAATACAAAGGAAAGGGAAGACAAAAGTAAGTGTTTATGAAGAAGGTATTGATGATGTTGATTATAAAAGTAAATTGCAGGATAATGTTGAAGATGGGCCAAGATTTGATCCAGAATCAAATGTGGCTGAGACTTCAAGAAGAGCAGAGGTCAGAAGATCCTTGAGAGAAAGGAAAGAGCCTATCAGGTATAGCTATGATACATCTTTCCTAACAACAAAAGATTATGCTTACATTGTGAAGAAAGAAGAGGATCCAATCACATATGAAGAAGCTAAAGGTAAACAGAATTGGGAGAAGGAAATGCAAGAAGAGTATGATGCTCTGCTTGAAAATGAAACATGGGAATTGGTGCCAAGACCAAAGAATCAAAAGGTCATTGGATGTAAGTGGGTGTATAAAACAAAAAGGTTTGCAGATGGTAAAGTGTCTAGATACAAGGCTAAACGTGTGGTCAAAGGTTATGCCCAAACTTATGGGGTAGATTATGATGAAACCTTTAGTCCTGTTGCTAAGATGTCAACAGTTAGATCATTGATTGCTATTGCTACTTGTAAGGATGGAAGTTATCACAATTAGATGTGAAGAATGCATTCCTGAATGGATATATTGCAGATGAAGTGTACATGGAGCAACCAGAAGGCTTCATGGATTCAATTGGATCAGATTATGTTTGTAAGCTCAAGAGAGCTTTGTATGGGTTGAAGCAGGCTCCAAGAGCATGGAATTACATGCTTGTTAAGTTCTTGAATGAATGTGGATTTCAAGCATCAAAGGCAGATAGTAGCTTGCTCATATTGTTGTGCTACTCATAAAGTACGTACCAAAAAGTCAATTGGCAGGATTGCATTTTGCCCATAAACTAGGTTAAATGGAGTAGTTCCAATGACTGTCTTGTAATCCACACGGAAAGCCCAAATTGCATGATGCAATTGTTTGTCCCAATCTCACCTTCCATTATTGACTATCTTTGTCAACACTATACAAAACACTTTATTGGAACTCTTTGCTTGACCATTGGCTTGAGGGTGATAAGTGGCCGATTTTTTATGAATCACTAGGAATTCATTCATCAAGGACTCTATTACCTTGTTAATGAAGTGTGTTCCTCTATCACTCACTATCTCTATAGGTAATCCAAAGCGAGTAAAGATGTTCTCAAAGAGGAACTTGGCTATGGTCTGACCATCCCTCTTTTTAGTTGCTTTTGCTTCTACCCATTTAGTTAGATAATCTGTTACCACTATTATGTACTCTGCATGTGATCCTTTTGCTGGTGGGTTAATAGATCCTATGAAATCAATACCCCATTTGGAAAAGGCTCTCGCGCAAACCATGGGTCTTAGAGGCATATCATCTCTCTTAATAGGGTACTTAGCTCTTTGGCATACCACAAGCCTGCAAAGAGAATCATTTTTACAGTTCTTTTGATTGGAAAATGACCTCTTGCAGCACCTGCATGTGCCATTTCTAATATGGATAAGTACTCTCTATGCACACATAGTCGTAGCTGATTTTCATTTCCTCTTTTAAATAGTTTCCTTGCCAATATAACTTAGTCCTTACTCATTTCTTCCAGGGATCGCTTTCTAGCTAGACTTGCTCCTTCCTCACGCTCTCGTGTTTTTAAGAACTTCACCAAGGTCCTACTCCAAAGCTATTGTAGAGAATTGTGATGAGGTATGGTCTTTTGGAGGATTTTCTTGACATTCCGAGCAACTACCAATATAATCATGAACATCCTTAGGCATATCTGGCCAATAAACTCCCATTCGTTTGAATTCCCTTAGTGTTCCATGGGTTCCCTTATGCATTCTCCATCTATTTACGTGAGCTTGCTCAATCAAGTTCTTTTGTTTGGCTTCTTCCACACATCTTGACAATACACCATTGGGTTCTTTATAGTACACACTTCCTACCACAATATGCAAGTTACGCGATTGAAGAAATCCTTTCCTAGTATCCTTGTTGATTTGATGTTGTGGTCCATGGGTGAGTATTGGAATTAACTTCTCAGCCCACTTAGGGCATCCTTCCAAGTTGAACAGATAAGTCTGGTAAATCATCTGCTACTCCATTAGGTGGTTCTCCATGTGTTAACCTTGACAAATGATCGGCTCTCTCGTGGGTATTTCCTTTTTTTACTACCACTTGGAAGTCAAACTCCATTAGTAACAAAAACATCTTACTAGCCTTCCCATGTTATAGGGCTTATTGACTAGGTACAATAGGTCTTGATGGTCAATGAAAAACTTGAACTTGTTTGCTAGAAGGTAGTGTCTAAATTTCTTCACTTCGTACACCATTCCTAAACCTTCTCCTTCCGTAGTCGTATAGTTCCTTTCCGCTTGGTTTAGTTGTCTTCTCGCATATGCAATAGGGTGGTCTAGTTTCCTTCATTTGCAAGTTGAGGATGCATCCTATTGCATAGTTGGAAGCATCTACGTGGATATGAAATGGTTTATTCCAGTTGGATATCTTCAAAATAGGAGCTATACTCAATCGTCTTTTTAGTTCATTAAATGCTTTTTCACATTCATCTATCCATGTAAATTGGGTCAACAATCCATATAATGCATTGGCATTTATGGCATACATGTGAATAAATCTACGATAGTATCCACAATGACTCATAAAATCTTGCACTTCCTTAGCATTTTTTGGTCTTGGAAGCCCTAGGATTACTTTAATCTTATCCTCATCAGTGGAGATTTTATTCTTGGATATGATATGTCCTAGGATCTTCCCTTGTCTCACCATAAAGACACATTTTTCAAGATTCAGGCACACTCGATATTGTCAACACTTCTCAAATATCCTTCATAATTCCGGAATGTGTTCCTCTCCAAGACTTGAGTATGTGCACAAGTCATCTACGTATACTTCCATACTGTTCCTTAAGAATTCCTTAAATATATTACACATCAACCTTTGGAAAGTAGCAGGGGCATTTGTGAGTCCAAATGGCATCACTCTAAAAGCATAGACTCCCCATTCAGTCACGAATGATGTCTTATGTTGGTCCTTTGTAGCAATTGCTACTTGGTTGTACCCGGAGAATCCATCAAGGAAGCTATAGACTTCCTTACCCGCCACTCTTTCCAAGAGATGATTAGTGATAGGTAATGGATAGCTACCACGGATCTTAACTACATTTATTTTCTTCAGGTTAATACACACTCTTAATTTCCCATTCTTTTTGGGTACGACCACTATCGGTGACACCCATTCAGTGTGTTCAATCTCATAAATGAACCCGACTGCTAACAGTTTGTCTATCTCCTCCTTAATTTTTGCTGAATAGACATCATTATAAGTATAAGGACATTGCTTTGATGGTTTTGCATCAGATGTTATCGGGATTTGATGAGAAAAAATGGATGGATCTACACCTTTGAGGTCCTTGTAGGTCCATGCAAACACGTCCCAATATTCTCGAATTAGTCTTATCAATTCTTGTTCCTCTTCTGGCGACACATCTTTTCCTATATAGGTACATCTTTCTTCTCCTTCTTCCATAGTCACTATCACTTTCTTCGATTGTTCCTTGTTTTCTCCTTCTCTTGCCTCTCTTTTGGGCATTTGAATGGCTATCTTCCTCTCTTCTACTTCATATCTCTTGAAGTGCTCTGGGACTTCAAAGAGGTCTGGGGTTGGTTCCCCCTGATCTAACACCTCCTCATGGTTTCGGTTCTTCTAAGCTGCTTCTATTGCTAATACCTTCAATGTTCTTTCTTCATCCTATTGGAAATTTAGTAGGACCATAACTCATATCACAGGTCCAAGGTTCCATAGGTCAAACATATACAACATAGAATCTAGCAATCTTCCAATATTGACAAACACGAACATACCACACTTAATCATACAAATGATGAGACAAAGATAGAGAAAGATTAGACAACGTGTAAAGTGTTACGTAAGCCACTGCTTACTCACACTATCATATATACCAATGTTCACTGTACAATGTGGGAGCAAAACTCTCAACCACTTTATGTGAACAGTAATAGATGGATGAGTGAATGTACAAATGTAACAAACATATTCAGATGTATGGACAGTAATCTGGATGTACATGAGATGTGTGACCAGATAGGTTGTCAAAGAGTGTATATGAGTGAGAGAAAGAGGAAGGATTAGTCTAAAACTGATAATTAACAAACCCTCATCTAACCTTAGGCTATGGAAGATCCTAAGTCAGATACCTGTGTGAAAAGATCACATACTTAAAAAGTAGCAAAGAATGCTAACAAGTTTGCTGCCAGAAATCCTCAAACTCATATGAACATACCTTCTCGAATACCTCATCTAAATATGCATAAAGCATATATGTACTGATTCTCTTGTACCTATGTTGAATAGGACTCCTCCTAATATGGATGTTACTGCCTCCATAAACTCCAAGTAGTACCTGTGTGTAAAAAGAGAATATGTACCTAAATTCTTAACATAAGATGTAAATCTTATGTTAACCACCATCCAATGTATGTAAATCTTATGTTAATCACCATCCAATGTCTTTGAAGTAACCCAAAATCTTCATGTAGAAGATAATCTTCAAATACATCATGTGAATGGCTGATCCACACCACCAAGATGCTAATGACCAAATCCTCTCCATAAGCAAGAGTGTGAGCACACTCTTCTCCTCCAAGAAGAACTCCATAGCCGCTCCTCAACATGCTCCAAGATAGCACCATGGCTACCCCATGTGCTAAGAACATCACCTCTATTGAGGTACCAAAGCTCTCCAAAGCTTGGTGTTGAAACTAGGTGAAGGATACTTAGACAATGAACCAAGCACTTGTTATATAGCTTTGTGTATCTTCCAAAAGCACAATAAAAATAAGTTCGCAAATGCCATCGCTATGAAAAGCACTCATGAAAAAATCTATTGCCACTCATCGCTGAATCGTACGTGATTTATTTATTTCCAAAAACCATGGGGATAAAAAGTATCACGTTGCTACGGGCTGTCATCAGGAGGATTCGATCCCTGGTGGGTTGGATAGGAGGATAACATTTTACCCATTGCGCTAGGCGCTTTTGTTTGTACATGTAGTAAAACTAAAGACTACTCAACCTGTATTGTCTGAGCAATATGGACCAATAAGACATTGTTTTCCAACACATCCTTAGCTCAGATTGCTTCTAAATATCGTTCTTCTAAATCAAATTTTGGTTCCATTTCTATGCTTTTGTACTCTTCTTTCCATTCTTTTTCTAACAATTCTCCTATCTACCTCGTGAAGGATTACCATATAAAAACTTACATCATAACCTTCTTCGTCTACGCATCCACTCATGGTCAATACCTCCTCATTTATGCATACATCCAAGGTGGCTAGAATCACCATCCAACCGTGTGGTTCAAATGCTTTGTCTGGGAAGATTTGAAGCATATACATAGGATCATCTAGTGATCGGTAGTTTTGATGTCCAATAGGCCATATTTGAGTCTTTTTCTCTTTCCACTTTGCTTCCAAACACATCCATAGTTGAGCATCTTTGTGTTTCCATGTTTGTTCGCTTAAACCTGCACTATGAATTGACAAGTCATCCTCTTCCGTGTGTACGAGATTCCATTGTAGTGGGGGTACATCCCTATATGAAAATGTGTGTAAATTGATTTTGGTAGTAGTCCCCTGATGTTGTGGGTATAATGCATCTCTTCCCTAGTCTTGTACTACCCTGATTTGTCTCATGAAAGGTTGTCCTAGTATCATTTCATAGTTGTTTGCTTTTCCAAATTGACATACAGCTAGAGTGTGCTCAAATTCCACTCCACAGGTTGTTAACTTAATTTTCTCCAGTATTCCTAGGGGTCTCTCTACATGGCCATCTGCTAATTGAAGCTTCATATGTGTAAGTCGTAGGGCTGGTTTTCCCCATTTCTCCCAAATCTCTTTGGTGTCTATGCCTACACCTGCTCCTATGTCTAAAATGTCTTTAGTCATGTATCCATTATATGTGATGGGTAAGCATGTGTTACCCTCATCTCCTTCACTGAATTCTTCGACTTTATCCACAGGGATTTGTATAGTAGAAGGGGTTTCAGTTTCTTTATTTTCCTTTTTATTCTCCTCATTCTCCAATTTCAATTGTCCCGCTAACTATTTCCATAATTGCAGTTTGGCTCATAGTAACTCTTCCATAGTCAACTGGCATTGTACCTTGCTTTTCTTAAGTTCTGCAAGATTGTGAGAGGTCTTACCTGAAGACTCATTTTCCTTGCCTCCAACTGTGGGAGCATGGAAAACTATTGATCCTTTCTCATATTCTCCCATATAGTTTGGTAGGGTGGAAATCTTGTGTACTTCCTCCCTATTTTGGTCTAACATAGAAACCTCTTCATATACTTCTTCCAAATTTGTGGTTGACTGGTTCCCCTCA
Organism: Ceratopteris richardii; assembly: GCA_020310875.1. Lineage (NCBI taxonomy): Eukaryota > Viridiplantae > Streptophyta > Polypodiopsida > Polypodiales > Pteridaceae > Ceratopteris > Ceratopteris richardii. The sequence continues at coordinate 41,909,654 of CM035410.1, read as the reverse complement.
ATGTCCAATTCCTCAAAGGGTGGTCTTGAACTCTCATTTTTTTCCATCGTTCTTCATGAATCCTAGCCCACAAATCTTGTGGCCAATCGGCTTCTAGTTTAGGGATTATGGAAGTTCATTTGTTCTGAGTGCTTTGTGGTTCCTCCTTACTACTATTCTCTTTAGGTGGTCCTGTTGGTTTTTTATCATTCTCTTTACAACACTCAGTGAATTGATTCTCAGGTATTCTTGTTTTTGGGAGGACTGGAATAGTCTTCTCTAGGATGGCTTGGGCTACCTCTATGAGCTTTCTGCATATTGTGAGTCTTCCCTTTTCTAATTCCCCTTCTGGGTAGAGTTTCTCATGCTGCTCTATATTTGGTCCAATCGTGATTCTAGCTTGATACGCTTTCAACCACATGTCTAGGTCGTCTGGCCTTGGATCAGCTAGAATTGATCCTAGTCTGTCTAGCTTTCAAGTGTGAGACTTAAGTGGTGTATTCTCTTGTATTTCTGGTTCCTCAGGTTTCTTACCATTTTTTTCATCCTTCTTGTCCTCCTTATTTTTCGTCCATTTATTTCTAAGTTTTTCCCTTCTTGTTTTCCAACTTTGCGTCTTCTTCATTTGGTTACTATCTCATGGGTCTTCCGAATCTTCCGCTACTTGTATCTTGGGTTCTAAGTCTTTCTCCCTTTCTTTTTTAGACTCCACTTTCTTTCTTTCTTGTCCTTTGGCTTGCACTCGTGTGATAGCTTTTAATGGTACTATGTACTCCTTATCACTTCCAGATGATTCAATTACTTCAATCACATTAATTTGTGTTGTGTTATGAGTGTTATTGGGATTCTTTGGACAATCTCTAAATAGATGTTCCTTTCCACATTCATTGTAGTACCGTTCCCAAGTCCTAGGAGGTGGTGGGTTGTATGGCAGAGTGCATTCTCTTATGAAGTGATCTCTTCCACATCTATAGCATGGTCCTTTTGGCACATGCGGTCTAATGGGTGGTCTTCATGGGTGTTGGTGCCTTGAGTGTGGTGTACATTAGGGTTGCATACTCTGGCCCATAGGTGCTGTCATATCCTTCATAACCGTAGTATTGTTAGTAATCTTTTTGGTCATATTCCATCAGATCGGTGTCATAGGGGTAGTATTCTCCTTGGATTTTCTTGTATCCCTAATTCATTATTTCTGGGCAAGCTATAGGTGTAGCTTGCAACATGGCTCTTTCCATGTTTTCCTCTGCTTGAGTATATTTAACTGGCATTATATTTTGTGGATGGGGTGGTTGTTGTCCTAATACAGGCTATGGTTGTCCAAATCCACCTTGCTCATAAGGTCTAGATGCTCCGTGTGGGCCTGGATATGGGTGGTATCTTGGGATCTCTCTTGTTCTCTAGGAGGGTATCCATAGGGCCTATACTAGGGTTGATTTATGGGCCTTGTCTGCCTATTAAATGGGCAATTTTCAGTAGTATGATTGGTGTATTTCTGCTCAATATGGCAGTACAAGATGGGTCCTTGGGATTTTTGCCTATTGTATGGGTAAGTTTGTAGCATGCTCATGCCTCCTCTGGTGCACATGTGAGATGGATGATCTCCACTCCATAGGCTACATCGTCATAACATGGGTATTCTCATTGGTGGGTTCTGGTAATTCCTCTATCCATGGACTCCTAACTTCTTGGCTACCAGTTCTGCTAGTTCCTCCACATTACTGGAGTTAGATGTCACTGTACTTTGAGTGTCTTCTGATTTGGTAGGGCTTGATGTACTTTTGAGGTCATCAGCTAGGTTGTCTTCTAGGTCAATACATTCTTGAAGACACTCGCTCAGTGCCTAGAGTCATTTCCCATACGCTAGGGTTCCTAGTGTTCCATTAGTCAATCCTTCCAAGAATGGTGATATCATTTTTTGTTGGGAGGGTCTTTCTGTGGCTGGCCATCTATCGACATATTGATTAAATCTTTGAGCCGCCAGTGGTCGCATCATGTTACCCATTCTTGGGTGGGTTTGGTGGTGTCACTGCACTCCTGGCATTGTGAAGTGCACATGAGCTTGGTTGGGGACAATTTGTTGGCTTGTTTGTCCTAACATTGTATTCTTTGGCTCTTGATGCATTCCAAAAGGATTGTGGGAGGTACTTGCCTATTCTCAAGGAGGGAATATAGGCAACCCCATATACTTCAATTGAGATCTATCAATTGCATCTATCGACCAATACCTTCTTTGGTTTTGGTCTAAGTATGTGACTCTAGACTCGTCTTCAGGATCCTTCAACTCATAGAAAGTCATTGGGCTTACTTCCTATCCTCATGTTGGTGAATTGGTTTGTAATAGTAGGTCTGACCCATGGATTAAGTATACATCCTACAGGTAGTCATCATGAGGTATCAAGTCTCCTCTCAAGACTCTAGTCACTACAGGCTTGCCTCTTGGTGTAGTCACTAGTACTTCAGGGTAAGATCTTTCCGAGTGTCCATCTCCTTCTAGTTCTCTCTCATTGATTTGATTTGGGTTTTCTGTCACTACATACATTTGACCTAATTTTTCCATGTACACTCCTCCCTCATACTTAACTATGGGTCTGGGCACTATGGCTAATTCAGTAGAGTTTACCATTCTTGCAATGGACCTATTTAAACCATCCAGGTAAACAGGGGTTCCTTGCTGATTTGTTGACACATACTACAGAGAGGTGCGGTATTCACCTCCATAGTTGACATAAAGTTTTCCCTGGGAATAGAGCCATTCATGTCGTCTAAGGCCATGGGTAGTTCCTCTTCTGAATCACTAGAGGTGTCTACGTAGATTGAAAGATGGCTCGTTTGGGTTGCACTCCCTATTGATGAAATGACACTTCTCCGACTATTTAGCACCTGACCTGATCTTAAGTTCATTCACCCCTTTGGGTCTATCTCCACCCTCTATTTCCCCTTAATTAGCTCCTCAATCACTTCAATTTTTGTCCCAAATAGCTTGAGTAGTTCTAGATGATACCACTTTTGATGATACCACACAGACAATACGATACCAATTTTTGCATGATATGATACCAGAAGTCTTTGGCGATACGATACCACCGAGTGACATGATACGATACTGGAGGTGCAGATGATACAATACCTCTACAACCCCACGATACGATACCAAGGCAATCGTGATACGATACTGCTCACTACACAATACAATACTGGCTATGTGAACGATACGATACTAGAAATCTCACGATACGACACTGCCTCTATGAGCAATACGATACCAAAAGGTTGGATGATAGGATACCACTTTACGCATGATACGATACCAAAACAACGAGACGATATGATATTGAGTCGGTGATATGATACCAACTTTGCCCGTGATATGATATTGCTTTATGTACGATACGATACTAGAGCATGTGACGATACGATACCAAAGTCCTCGATGATATGATACCACCATTGCAAGCAATACGATACCGCTCGATCAACGATACGATATTGTGATTGGCATGATACTATACCAGATGATACTGCGATACGATACCACTAGGGGACTGCGATCGCGATACCAACACTTGATGATATGATACCAGAATGGTGTCATGGCAGCAGTCAGGGCATCACAAGACAAGGGAGCCAACATAAAGAATCAGAGCAGAGAGAAGGGCCAAGCAGGCAAAGTAGTCAAAGAAGATCCGGCAATTAGGCCATACAATTTTTCCAAGATATCTCCCTTTTAATAGTGATTTTCATCACTACATGAACATTGTAAATATCATTTTTGGTAGATTATACTCCATTTTCTTCAACCCGAGGATCCCTTGAGCTTGAGGAGTATTGGAAGTAGCAACATACCAATTTTCATAATTTTTAGACTTCGTTTGAGCCCTCAAATAAGCCCTGGAACCTAATTTTTAACTAGGATGGACACTAGGTCTGGAAAGGGACAAAGCTAGTCAAAAACTATAAAAAGAGCTAGAAAGCTCATTTTTTAGGTTAGCTTTTTAGTGGTTTGAGCTTGTGTAAGAGACTTTTTTTTTTTAGTAATTCAAAGAAGTCCATTGTTCCTCTCTTTGTTCTTGCCTTGTGTGCACGTGTGTGTGTGTGTGCATCTTGTACCAACGTGAGGAGATCCACCTCATAATTGTCAATCCGTGGAGATGTGAGGACTAGTATGTTGACAATGAGCAAGTGATGGCACAAGTGGGTGAGTGAGAAGCACACAAGATGCACACACATACACACACACACACACACACACACGCACACAAGGCAAGAACAAAGAGAGGAACAATGGAGTTCTTTGAATTAATCCAAAAAAAAAAAGTCTCTTACACAAGCTCAAATCACTAACAAGATAACCTCAAAAATGAGCTCTCTAGCTCTTTTTAAAGTTTTTGGCTAGCTTTGTCCTTGTCCAGACCTAGTGTTTGGCCTAGTTAAAAATTAGGTTCCAGGGCTTATTTGAGGGCTCAAACGAAGTCTAAAAATTATGAAAATTGGTATCTTGCTACTTCCAATACTCCTCAAGCTTGAGGACTCCTCGGCTTGAACAAAATGGAGTATAATCTACCGAAAATGATATTTACAATGTTCATGTAGTGATGAAAATCACTATCAAAAGGGAGATATCTTGGAAAAATTGTATGGGCTAATTGTCGGATCTTCTTTGACTGCTTTACCTACTTGGCCCTTCTATCTACTCTGATTCTTTAAGTTGGCTCCCGTCTTGTGATGCCATGACTGCTGCCAATACCCCCCTCTCTTGCATCTATCGTCCCTGACAGACCCTTGTTGGTGGGATTGCTTGATGTAATACTCAATAACATCTATGGCTAGGTGATGTTCTTGAATGTGTAATCCTCGAGCCAAATCTATCATGAGCTTATCCCAATCGATTGGACCTAGAATGTCTAGATGTGGCACACGTAGTTGATCGGCATGAATGGCTTGTTCTACCACAAAGAGATGCAGCAAATGTGTTGGTCTAGGAATGAAAATTTCAGAATGATACTCCCATAACCTAGTAGAGAATATTTCCTCAAAGGCCTGCTTGTAGCAAGCACGTAAATACTTGATGCACGCATGCAATGCAAAGATTATGTTCACCGAGGGGGTCTGGCTCATGTCGTATACTAAATCTTTGTTTCCTTCAGAAAATCCCGAGGCAGAGATGTATGGAGCCTGGACCTTTCAAAAGGTTATGAAGACGACTGTCATGAGCTCAAATATTTTCATACACATCTTCATTGCGATGTTTAGCACATTCTTTAAGCATGTAGACTAGTGTCATATGGTGGATATCATGTATGCTATAGTTGGTAGCCCTCGAGGTGAAGCAAAATATGGATAGTTGACCCACACAGAGCATCCTTTATTGTTTCATACTTTGATTACAAAAGCTTTCCATGATCTGTGACGGACCATGGTGGCCCACGTGCTCATCATCTCAAGGTAGTCAGTTAATAGCCGTTCTCGCCAAGTAGGTTGAAAGATGTAGCCAACACGTGCATTTTGAGGTAATTCATCAGGCTCGAGCTGTGTTCCAAAGGTGGGCTCTTTCCTTGTATGCCTTTTAATTTCTACATTATAGTCATGTAATAAGACAAAGTAGGGCATTTATTGCGACTTTGATGTTTTTATTAATCTTTGATGGGATAGGTGCTGAAAGTACAAAGATTTGAGAACGGTTTCTTCCAGATTGGTGAGGGATTGAATCTGCACTGCAACACGATCGTCATGGGTTTGTCCCACTTTCTTGCACCTCTTGAGCCAATCACGAACTTCAATTTCCAAGGTGTCTATTCCCTCTGAAGTGACTCGCCTGCCAGGTACTAGCATTTGCTCATATGGATCTTCATAACTTTCATCAACATGAATCTCAACCACCGTTTCAGGTTCTGGTTCTTCGACTAGTGAGGGTGGACTTTCATATGGTAATAAATGTGTTTGTAGTTCTACCAGCTACTTCTTTAGGGCCTCTAATTCTTCTGTAGATTGTCACGGAATGGCCGAGTCCTGTTGAGTTGTATTGGCATCTGCTAACTACTTCTTTAGATCAACAAATTCTGATTCTAACTTTTCAAAGGACTCCAAAAAATTGCATGCTCCTCTAGTAATATTCTGATATCTTTAGAGGGAACAACACGGTACTTTGTTGGACTAATTTTTGCGCCTGAGTTGCCTTCCATAGCGGCTTCAAAGTTATCTTGGTTTTTCTATTAGAGACACTTGTTCTCTTCTAATGTCGCAGCCATGTGTTTGCGGAGAAGTCATAAATTCTGACGTAATGTAGCATTTATGAGCATCTGTGCTTCAAGCATGTTTTCTAAGTCCTTGACTATTTGATCATCTACGTTTGATAGCTTTGACTCCATTTTGTTGTGAGCGTGTTGTAAAGTGGTATGTTCTACTAGGAGTGTTTGGTGATCAGCCTCCAAGATACTGACTCTAGCATGCAGTCGCTGAGACTCTGCTTGGAAGTAAGCATTGCGCTCTTCCAATTGGTGGTATGTTTGTTGCAGTTGGTGTGCATACTGAATTAATGTATTAAACATATTATTTACATTATGAGATGTAGGGGAAATAGTGTGTAACGCAAAGGGAATGGGGGTTGTGTATGCGGTGTCTACCAATGATATGGTGATTGGTGAGGTTTGTGGTAGGGGAGTGGGGGATGGTGGAAGAGTGGGGGTAGCGGGCAGTGCTCTGGATGGTGAAATGTCCATAGGATATGACAATGTGGTGCATGTAGGTGCTACCATGTATCTGGGGATGGTAGGTGAAGTGATCGTGGTGTGTATGTGTTGGGAAGTGAGTGTGGGTAAGTGTTGTACGAACAATTGCGTATTATGCTGGTGAAGAAAATCCTCCATGAATGAGATGTAGGGGGATGGGGTGATGGTTGTGGCTACGGTGTGGGAAAAGATTGAAGATGTGAAAGGGAAGTAAGGATCATGGGATGGGGTTACATGCGAAGGGGGGTAACCTGGAAGACCAAGAATGTCGTCAGTGGGTTGGGGATATCTCACAATGCTAGGTATTATGGGATGGCTAGTGATGGGGTCGGAGGACAAAAATGGAAAAGTGTATAAAGGATTGGTGATGGAAGAGAAGAGGGTGGCTTGTGAGGTTGGCTCATGCAAGGAGAAGGATGTGGATGAGTCTGGGGTATGGGTGATGGTAGTTGTTACGACTTCGGTTTGTTCAGTGCTGGGAGGCGGCGGTGGTGGAGAAGGGGGAGATGGAGGGTGCGGGGGTGAGATAGGCGATGCCTGTACAAAAGTTTCAGTAGTGAAGTCAATGGTGGGGGTGGGGTTAGCTATGGGTTCTATGGTAGTGGCAGGTTCGATTACTCGTACTCATATATTCTTTCTTGCTCATGGTCATGTATCGGCTCTATGCTGGTTGTGTCGAATAGATTGTCGAACGGTTGTGTAGACAACCTCCTGAACTCCCAACGATTTGGATAGTAGTTGGAGGCAAGTGATGAATTGTGGATCCACTCCTTCATCTGCCAACATCTGTTCTATTAGGGCTTGGCTTGATGCAAAGGAAAGTCTATGCCTCTCTTACACTACTCTGATCGTGTCATATAACCTTTGCAATTGGGCTGTGTATGTAGGAGCACCTACAAGTTTTGGTACTCCTTGTTGCTCATCTCGGTATTTTTCTTCATGTCCTTCATCACCCTCTTCAGATTCTTCATCTTCTGCATCGTCTTCATCTTCTTCTTCCTCCACATCAATCGTGGTAATAGGTACTTGGGATGTTGTTCCTTGTAGTTGAGCTCCTTCCACTTGTTGTTCTTCTTCTGCTTCAAGATTCACTTCCTGGTAAAATTTTCTCAAAGTCTTCATTGGTGAGCTCTTCCAAGGGTGCTCCTCGGGGGTATTCTAGATCCATGGGAATGGGAAAAAATATCAGATTTGGACCTTCAGAGCTTTTTCGGGGTAGTCGTAATGTGAATGGCCTTATCCGTCGAGGTGGAGGGGTGACATCACAGGTTAGTGTTGCTCCACGGGGTTGAGCACAAGGTACTTGTACAGTTCCTCTCATCCTCTTCGAAGGGGGTCTAGTGGAGGTTCTTCCTTTGAACTACTACACTCTAGTCCACATTAGGGCCCTTTGAATAGGAATGTCATAAGCCAAACATTTGTAAATGATTCTTGTCAAAGCACAACATCCATACAAGACTGATTTACGTGGCCATCTCTTGTGAGCCAAGTGTATATGGTCAATGATCCAGTGGGTTAGGTTGATGGTGAGGTTCTGTGTCTCTGCAAGGTGTAAGCTAAACCAAAGTTTCTTAGGTGGCATGATGAACCTATCTTGTGCTGGAAATGCAAAATGCTGCATGCACATTCTCAAGTGAACTACGATGTTCGGTGTCATGGTCACCATGTCCTCGAGTTTGGTGAGGCTTCCATTATTCATGTTATCGGGCACAAGGACCTCCTTCTCTATAGGTATATGCATGCCTCTCATGTCTAGGGCCTCTTGCACTAAGTTTTTGGATAATTTAAACCTCTTTAGCTTATTTCCCCTTGTCAAAGATGGGATCACAAATGTGCTCATACCTTTGGGTTCTTGCTCGGAGTCAAGGTGTTAATAAGATAGTAACATCTCATGAAGTCAGGCTTTGGGAGTTGAACACCGAAGTATGCATCCAATCCTGCTTTCTCCCACACAGGGCCGAGTCCTTCTGCATTTTGTAACTTTTCAATTTCCCTTGTGAAATAATGATACTTGCCCCACTTTCCATTGAATTCCAACTCTGCCTCCCAAAGGTACGATCCTTCTCCCAAGGGTCCTGTGACTCCACTAAACCAATGAGAAGCTTTACGGACAGGCATCGTATGGTCGCTTGGAGGGATAATCTGAATGGCATGAAACTCTTCTGGTCTTTCAGTCATTTCAAGCATGATTGGTAGACTTTCCATATCAACCACTTGCTGGCTAATTCCTATCTGGGAGCTGGTTCTTGCTACATCAACCATATTATGCTTATCAGTTGGAAGAAGAAAGCCACATTAGCATTGCATAAGAAACAAGATAATTTCGTGTTCCCTCTACAACACCAACATGCAACGGATGTGGTTAGGGGTTTAGTGAGTGAGATGTTTTGCATGATTGTGAGTGTTAGTTAGTAAGTTAGTGGTTTGTCCCTAGATGCATACTCTGGATGTGCATTGTACTCAAATGCATCTACAGCTATGCACAATAGTTTACATGGTGGGGTCAGGCAGTTTTACACAAAGTTTAACTCTCCAAATTGTAGATGTGAGATAAGATCTTTCAGCTCTGATGACTTTTCTATGTTTTGGAATTATATCTTTTTGTATTTGGGACTTTTTGGATACCCATTTCCAAGCAATCCTAGGTGTGATTGCCCATTTGGAGTGTTGGAATGTAGATGTGTGTTCTAAAGTGCATGATGTGAATGATTATGATCGATGCTTCAGGCTTCTGAGCTTATGTGAAGCTACTTGAGCATGCAAGCAGGTCTTGGGCACCCAAATTTATCGTGCATTGGAGTCAACCTTCATGGACTGCTTTGGGACCCAAATAGAAATGGTTCATGTTGGGAGATTCGTCGAATACTCCTTCTTTGTAGTTCTTGCTTGAATAGTTGGTTGGGTGCATCGTTGGGGTACTATCTCTTGGGTGGGGGGTTGTTCACCCTTGCGGATCTAAATCTACTTCAGTGTTTGAGTTATCTGGCTTCACTCATTCCATTGACAATGAGCATAGACTGTTTGCTTCCTCGACTTCTTGTGCTCCCTTGTCTGCTTCACTCTACTTGCTTTTGGAAAGGAAAAGAACCTCCTCCTTCTCCATCATAGAGTTTTGGACAAGAACAACATCTTTATCTTCATGTGTACTCTTGGAAGGACTAGGAGTTGGTGCCTTTCTTAGTTCCTTGAGTGCTTGATTTTCTAACTCAATGCTGATGCAATCTTGACCTACCCAGACCTAAAGAATTCCACTTCTTAGGTTCAGGTTGATTGCATGATTGTAGATCCAGTCTTGAGCCAAGACAAGAGGCTCAGTGAGATCCTGGTCTTGACACACTAGCCCCTTTACTGTCATGAGAACATCTTGAATGTTGATGGGGAGCTCCACCTCGCCCATGCAAGGGGTTTCCACACCTCCCAATCCTATGAGATATGCCTAACTACACTAGTGGCTCCACCTCGCCCATGCAAGGGGTTTCCACACCTCCCAATCCTATGAGATATGCAAGGGGTTTCCACACTTAATTGCAATTCTTGACAGTAAGAAAGTCTAATTGCACTAGTGGCTACGCCTGAGTCAATCAATGCTTTCACAATCCTTGCGCTTTCTCCTTGTCTTATCTCTAGGGTCACAAAAGGACGTTGGTCAATTATTCTATTGGAATGTACTCTTGATGCTTCGCACATGGCCATGTGATATCTCAGAGCCTAGACTCGAAGTCTAATCTCTCATGGGATTAGGCACTCTCGTGCTTTCCATAAATGGAAGGAATGTCTTGTGGCAATTGATCATGCATGTCATCCACAAGCCCAATGGGAGGAGGAATCTTTAGCCCATTTCTCTTCTTGAATCTCTCGTATGAATTCTTGTGAATATTGATTCATAGAAGAAGCTGTGTCTGGTTCTGTGGAACTAGGCACATAAGCTTTGTGGGGAGGAATGCTTATCTTTTCACTTGCCTTGTCCTTTCCTTGGGAGATGGCTTCCTTTCCAAATTTTGCAATTAGGCTCTCCAATCTTTCTAACAATCCATCAAAATGCAAGGGTGTCTTAGCTCAACTAGAGTAGTTGAAAAGACAACTTGCTTCAAACATGGTTTGAACTAGTTCTACCATCTTAGCACAAAGCTTTGTTCTCTCTATCTCTAGATCAGCTCTAGGGTAATATTTTTCATGATTTGTCACATTTGACCCTTCTTGGATTCTGGCCTGATATGCTTTAAGCATCATGTCTAGGTCCATGAGAGTGGGATCTGCTAAGACTGATCCTACTCTAGGTGGTGGGTGGGTTATATGTGGTGGATTAGAAGGTGATAGGGATGGTGATGGTGGTGGTGTGTGAGAGTGCATTTGTTGTTCAAAGTTTTTCAAGCTCAAGAGTGTGGGAACATGCCCCAAATTGAACCTTCCACATCATCCACAATCAAAGGAGGCTGATTTCCACGAGTTGGAGGCATCCAATTACGCCAATAATGGAAAGAAGTTGATTAGAGAAGATTTAGCTCACCTCTTGATGTGATTGGACCTCACTTTTGACATGTATATGCTTTTGATTGGTTAAAGAGGTTAGTATGTGGTCTTTAAAACCTCTAATGAGTTGTTTTATGACTTAGAGTTGTGGAAATACGTGCCCAAGCTGCCCCCTTGCTTAAGCACACCCCCTACTATCTGTTCTCTACATATTTTGCAGAAAATTTCACTTTTACACACTCTATCTTAGGTCACATCAACCTACAAAAGCTCAAGGACATGCAAAGGAGGAGCTTGGTAAGAGGCCTACCAAATTTTACATCTAAAATGTTGCATGAAATTTGTGTAGCTTGCCAACAAGGAAAACAATCAAGGCTGCCCTTCAAGAAGAGTACCTATTTAAGTGCAAATGTTTTAGACCTCATTCACACGGATGTTTGGAGTCCAACAAGAGAAGCATCCCTTGCTAGAAATAGCTATTTTGTAACCTTCATTGATGACTTTTCAAGAAAAGTGTGGTTGTATTGCATTAGAAACAAATCAGATGTGTTCCACTACTTCAAGAAATTCAAAGCACAGGTTGAGAAGGAATCTGGCAAGTTTATCAAAACTTTGAGATCCGATGGAGGGGGGAGTACTACTTCTCCCATGAATTTTCTGAATTTTTGCAGGTCAATGGCATCAAAAGACAATTTACATGCAGGTATACCCCTCAACAAAATGGGGTAGCAGAGAGAAAGAACAGACACATAGCAGAGGTAGCAAGGTGTATGCTCAACGAAATGAATATGCCGCATTGTTATTGGGGAGAGGCTACATATACAGCCACATACATCATGAATAGATGTCCTACATCAGGTATACATCATCTAACCCCTGAGGAAGCATGGAGTGGAAGAAAACCTTGCATTTCACATCTTAGAATCTTTGGTTGTATATGCTATGTACATGTACCTCAAGAGTTGAGGTCAAAGTTAGATGCCAAATCTGAAAGGTGTATTTTTTTGGGATATTCTATGGAACAAAAGGGGTATAAATGCTATAATCTCATCACCAAGGAGCTGAAGGTAAGTAGGGATGTTGTCTTTGATGAGTTGAAGCCTTGGTATGCATGCACGAGTCCATTGCAGGTTGAAGACATAGGTGAGACAGATTTGAAGAATGATGATAGAGTTCAAGAAAGCATGGATTTAAGTGGTCCAAGCAACTCATGCAACATAAGGACACCCTCACCATGGAGTGGAAGGCTTAGGTAAAGAGAGACCAACTCTGAAGAAAGCAAAGTCAAAGGCAAAGAGAAGATTTTAGTTGAAGAAGGAAGCTATGTGGACGAGAGCATGTTGGAAGATGAAGAGATAGAAGAAGTTCAAACTCCAGGAGTGGCCAAACAAAGAAACAAGATGGCAACCACACCTAAAGGAAGTGAAAGAAGGTCTTCAAGAGTAAGATATCCAGTACAAAGGTTAACATATGATAATTTCATTGCAAAGCATTATGCATACATAACTCAGGTAATCAAGGACAAAGAACCACCTAGTTATGAAGAAGCTAAGGATTGCAAGGAATGGCAAGAGGCAATGAAGGAAGAGCTCAAAGCACTTGATGAGAACCATACTTGGAGCTTGGTACGAGCTCAAGAAGGCATGAAGGTGATAGGTAATAAGTGGGTTTACAAAATTAAAAGAAATTCAGATGGTTCCATTGCTAGGTACAAAGCAAGGTTGGTGGCGAAAGGCTTCTCCCAAAGCTATGGGATAGATTATGATGAAACTTTCAGCCCCGTAGCCAAGATGCAAACAATTAGGACTTTGATTGCAGTGGCCACATCAAGGAAATGGAGCTTATATCAGTTGGATGTGAAGAATGCCTTCCTCAATGGAGAGCTTGAAGAAGTAGTCTACATGAGCCAACCTCAAGGATTTGCTAGTATGAGGTACCCAAATCATGTTTGCAAGCTAAGGAAAGCATTATATGGACTAAAGCAAGCCCCAAGGGCCTGGAATCAGAGGTTAGTGGATTATTTATCAAGTTGTGGATACAAACAAAGTGTTGCAGATCCATCACTTTACATGAAGAAGCAAGGAGACAAGACGGTATACATATGCATCTATGTGGACGATTTAATCATCACAGGAAGTGATATTGCAGGTATTAAAGATATCAAATCAAAGCTAGGGAAGGAGTTCAAGATATTTGATCTTGGAACACTAAAGTACTTCTTCGGAATAGAGGTAATCTATGCACACAATGGCATCTTCTTGATTCAAAGAAAATACTTGTTGGATGTGCTATACAGGTTTGGTATGAGTGGTTGTAAGCCACTTTCTCAGCCCATGGAGCCCAATACAAAGTTGGTTGCAGGTCAAGGAGAGGCTATACAAGATATTACACTATATAGAAGCATAATTGGTTCATTAATTTATGCTACATTCACTAGACCTGATCTTGCATATGTAGTAGGTGTTCTCTCTCAATTTTTGCATGCACCTACTCATGATCATCTTATGGCGGCAAGAAAGGTGCTTCGTTACATCAAGCACACCATCAACCAAGGTCTATTTTACTCATATGATGCTGATCTAAGTGTCAAAGGATATAGTGATGCTGATTGGGCAGGTAGCAAGGATGATCGAAGGAGTACATCGGGTTATGTTTTCATGATACGTACAAAAGTGATCTCTTGGAGCTCTAAGAAGCAACCCACTATTGCTATTTCATCCACAGAGGCTGAGTACAGAGGTTTAGCATTGGCTACATGTGAGCTATTATGGCTTAAGAAGCTACTTAAGGACTTGGAAGTGGAAGTGGAGGAGTTTCCTCTTTATGGAGACAACATTTCAAGCATCTATCTAGCTAACAATCCCATGTTTCATGCAAGGAGCAAGCACATAGAGGTTCATTACCACTTCGTTAGAGAAAAGGTGATGGCAAAAGAGCTAGATATAAGGTATGTGATCACTAAAATGCAGGTTGCAGACATGATGACAAAGTTTCTTGAAGGTACAAAGCTTGGAGGATTCAAGGAAGCTATCAACATAAGAGACATAGGCTGAAGCAACAAAGGAAAAGACTTGAGCTTGAGGGGGAGTGTTGAAAGTTTTTCAAGCTCAAGAGTGTGGGAAAATGCCCCAAATTGAACCTTCCACATCATCCACAATCAAAGGAGGCTGATTTCCATGATTTGGAGGCATCCAATTATGCCCATAATGGAAAGAAGTTGATTAGAGAAGATTTAGCTCACCTCTTGATGTGATTGGACCTCACTTTTGACATGTATATGCTTTTGATTGGTTAAAGAGGTTAGTATGTGGTCTTTAAAACCTCTAATGAGTTGTATTATGACTTAGAGTCGTGGAAATACGTGACCAAGCTGCCCCCTTGCTTAAGCACACCCCCTACTAGCTGTTCTCTGCATATTTTGTAGACATTTCACTTTTACACACTCTATCTATCTAGATGTTTTTGGCAGACCCCCCGGTCTTGTAATTGTTGTTTCTCCTTCATCCGAAATCAATTTGCAATGATTTTTGTCTTGTTGGAAAGCTTATAAGTTCTACTTTATCTGGTATAAGTCTCAGGTTCAGTGCCTGCACATGTGCAGAGAAATGTCCAGAATAGTGTCTGTCTAGTTAGCTCATACTCTGTGAAGAGATCAAGTTATCTGTTTTGTTGCAGCTTGTTGAGGCATCATCCAGTATCCAAATGGAGTGATTTTACTCTCATTTGAAAGCTCGTAAAGTCTTGTTTATGCCTGCAAAATGGCATCTTCAATCTCTGCATATACTCAGAGAAACTCAGAAAATACAGAGCCTATGTCTGAAAAATTTCAGGATCCTAGGAGGGTTCATTTGCTTTTGTTGTGCACATAGGAGTTTTTATCCTCCAACATTTGTGAGGCGATTTCGACTATCTTGGCTTTTTTTTCTCTTAAGCTTTCCTCAAGTTCACTCATTTTCTTAGACCATTGCCTTTTCATTCTCTCTTGGCTATCTTTCCAAGCTCTCATCCTTTTCTTTGTTATACTCTTAGTCTCACTAACCTCTCAGATTTTTTCCTGGCCTAATACTTAGTTTTGTTGTAATGTATGAGCTCTCATGACCGCTTCCACTAGGGCAGTGGGAGTTACACTTCCTACAGAGTCTACTATTAACCCAATCACATTAATGGGAGTGATCTTCGTCCCATCATGTGGGTTCTTTGGGTAGTCTTGTAAGAGGTGCTCTTTCCCACAATCATGACAAAACCCTTGAATTGTCATTGATTGGGGTTGCATTGGAGCAGTTAAAGGACAATCACAAATGAAGTGATCTTCTTGGCATCTATAACATGGCCCTCTAGGCGCTTGGGGTTTCATTTGTCTAGGTTGAGGCCTAGAATTAGGATTTGCATACATGACATTGGCATATTCAGACTCTCCACTAGACTCATTAGGGTCTTCATAATAGTAAATTTCATTTTTCTCAGGTGACTGCATATAGTAAAACTGTGGGCTATCCATATGAGTAGAGTCAAAATACGATCATTTGGGTCACTTTTTGAAAGCAATGTTGTTACTGGCACTAAGGCTCTATTTAGATTTTCTTTAGTAGCTGCATACTTCACTAGGATTACATTGGTTGGAGTTGGAGGTTGTTGAGCTAACACAGGTTGAGGTCTTTGTTGGGCCTGATCGGGTTGCTAATAGGGCTGTTGTGGCCTACCATACTGTTGTGGGTACTGATTCTAATATCTCCCTTGTTGTGGATATGGCTATGGATAATTTTGTCTAATAGCTTGCTTGTTATAAGGGCAATCTTGTGCAGTGTGGTTAGTGTACCTCCTTTCTATGGTGCAGTTCACTTGGGGTTGAGCCATAATTGGACACATGCTAGCCATATGGTCTCCAACTATGGATCAGTGAGGAGGTGTTGTGTCTGATGCCACTCTTAGAAAATTCTATAATGAAGGCTTCTAGTAACTATTCTATATTCCTGAATTGCCTCTCATGTAGTGGTTGAAACCAATTCAAGGCAATATTCTTGAGTGTTAGACCAAAAGCATTGTATTGCGTGAACAGGTAATCAACTTGTTCAATTTTAAATACTTGCCTAAATTATGCCACATGATCATAAGGGTCTCCTGTACCATTGAAGTAGTTCTTCATAGATTTGACCACTTGTGTAGGCCTTAAGGTCCTCATGTGTTCTCTAGGCCTTGGTAAAGAGAATTCGTCTACATTTCTTTGATTCCTTGGATCTGTAGGTCTCTCGTTTTCCATTCTATCCATCTCAGTTCTTGTTCGTTCTCTTCCTATTGGGCTAGCAAAGCTTATCTCGGGTCTATCTCTACTCCTCTCCCTTTGAGTTCCATGAGCTTGAGATGTTCGAGCTCCTTGATGACCATAAGAGACATTGGATCTTGGATGGGGAAAAATAAATTCACCCTTCCAAGTGTAGGCATGCCTGCCATGCTTTGAGACCACATAGACTCTCTTTGAAGTATTTTCTAAATAGGTCATTTTGCCTGGGCTATCAGGATCTTTAAATTCATAGATGATGAGTGCTCCCACTTCATTAGGCTGGTCAAGTTTATACCTCCAAAAGCCTCATCCGTCTCTCAGTTTAGGAGTAGATCTATGCTCTTGTTGTCCTAGGGAATCCACTCTGGAGTGATTATTCTAGTTAGGATGGATTTGCCTCAGGGAGATCTAGGCTCTCTTCCTAAGTTCCCTTGCTCTATGTCACCTATGTCTGTCTCTGGAATCACATTACCAAATTCATCTGTTCTATCCGGTTGGTTGGCGACTACGTACATTGTTCCTTCCTCATCTAGGTATGCACCATTTTTGAACTTAACCACTGGATGTTCTAGTCCAAGGGGTTGATATGGGTTTTTAATCTAAACAACAGATCTTCTTAGACTGTCCTCATAGATGCAAGCACCTAATCGGTTGGTCGTGATATATTCTAGTTGCGTTTTGTAAGGACCTTCGGGTTTCTCTAAGTAAGCCACACCTGAACTTCTTATGGATCTCTCCATACCATAAGACATTTCTGATTTGCTAGTTTCCGAGCTAGGTAGTGCAGATAAGCGCTCAACTACTCGGCCCAAGACCTAGCAGTGTGATTGACACTAGCCTGTGAAGACCTAAGGCTTTGTCTACCTCGTCCTAAATATCTTCATGACCTAAGGTTCATAAGCCTTGGCTGATATCCTAGTTTTTCCTAGTACAACCTAGTTGTAGAGTTCTTTTGTATTAGTTCCTTGTTCTTTTTAATTTTCTTAGGATGTCCCTTCTTTTCCACCCAATTTTCATCGGAAGGGACACTTGCGTTTTATTGTACTTGAGTTTGATCGCTTAATTTAAGTTCTTTTACTTTAGGGTTTTTCACAAATGTAGCCTATTTATGCTTGGATGGGGGTGTCCATTGCGATGGATGTTGTCAATTGTGATGGACAAAGTATCTTAGGTTTCTCAATTTATAATGTTTCAATCGTGGCCCATAAGTCGCGATGGATAGCTTTTTCGTCGTGGGGGTGTCAATCGTGATTTTTTTGTCGGTCACTATTTTTTCTATTGGTCACAATGGATAGCTTTTTTCATCATGAAAGTGTCAATCGTGATTTTTCTATCGATTGTGATTTTTTGGTCAATCGCGATGGACAGAGCTGTCCGTTGTGATGGATGTTGTCAATCGTGATGGACAGAGAAAACACATTTTTTTTTGAAATTTTTGTGTGGATGTGATTTGCAAGGCCTATAGATCATGAATATGCACTTAGTTTTACCAAATACTCAAGTTTTCTGTCAATCGCAATTGATGGAGCTCAACACCTTGGGACCTGTGCAAACATTTTTCGTACCTGCACAACCTGCTAGAGATGATGATACAATTGGAATCTTCAAGAAACGCTCAAAAATGCACAAAAACAGCAAGCAGAATAGCTCTCTCTCTCACTCTCTCTCACAAGTGAAATGATGAGAATGAGAAGGGGAAGGTGATATGACCAAAAAACTGAAACTTTTGCAAAGGTGGGGATGGAGGTGGGAGATGGTGAGGATTATGATGGTGATGATGATGGTGAAATAAAAAAGAGAAAATAAGGGAAAGCAAAGAAATTACCTACGACTCCAACATCACAACTCTACGTCTTACCATCACACGCTCGTCCTCGAAGCTCTCTTCCCAACAACGACACCGAATTTGGTGTCACTCTAGCACAATGGCAAGTACCAACGTGAGGAGATCCACCTCATAATTATCAATCCGTGGAGATGTGAGGACTAGTATGATGACTATGAGCAAGTGATGGCACAAGTGCGTGAGTGAGAAGAGCATAAGGTGCACACACATACACATACACATGTGCACACAAGGCAAAACCTAATGGATATCAAAAAATTCTCTATTATGCCCCACAATACCGAAAATGACTTTAATCACGTACGTGTGTATTCTTGAGGTGTTTTTGACATCAAAACTTTGTTGTAGCTTACCTTCAGGGATGCCTTGACCAAACTTTGTGCTCTGAATGTCACTTTGTAGCTTGCTAGGCACGATACCACTGCTGCAATACCGATCACTGCTCTTTTCATGGTACTCGATATCACAAATGACCAATTGAACTAATTTTATGGATTTTTATAGCTTTGTGTTGCCTAAGACCTAAACTGAACTAATGTTGACAATTTTTTTGAGATTTTTCTTAGTGTATTCTATTTCTTCCTGCTCTACTACTCTTGCTTGCCTAACCCTAACTCTTACCTTACTTCCTCACTTCTAACCCAAAACCTAAAAACTCATTACACACACCCCAAGAGTGTGAAGTAACAAGTGCTAAAGTACTTGACTACTTGCCACCGAATGAATTCACCTCTACAAGTACGATTCCTTCACTCGAGAGCTCTAACCATCACGAAGGCACCTTGGTTAGGTTTCTTCCCCGACAACAGTGCCAAAAACGTGTGTACCTAAGTTGTGACATCTTAGGGACTTGTGTCGATGGGACTAGACCTCAATCGCCCCACAACTGCATATAGTGGTGGAACGTGTAATTATCAATCTAAGGAACCATGAGAACCAAGTGTATGAAGACGTGTGCACACATGATGGAAAGTGAAGTGGGTAAGCTACAATGCTTGTGAGAAGACTTAGCAGCATCTCTCACTCACTACTCCTCTGAAAATGCATGCCACAATACCATTTATAGTAGTAAGCA
Organism: Ceratopteris richardii; assembly: GCA_020310875.1. Taxonomy (NCBI): domain Eukaryota; kingdom Viridiplantae; phylum Streptophyta; class Polypodiopsida; order Polypodiales; family Pteridaceae; genus Ceratopteris; species Ceratopteris richardii. Next base: position 41,890,281 of record CM035410.1, on the reverse strand, counting down.
CAAATTTGAGCTTTTGTTTCAACTCCAAACTCCGAATATGGTCAATAGTAGGTTCCTTTCAAAGCTCTCAATGAGACGCATCTATTCATATATTTTCACTCGAATTTGACAAATGTACTTCAAGTTATGAGCAAAATAGTGAATGGTGGGAAGCACCAACACTTGCTCCACACCTCGTAATGGCTCACACACACACTATAGTCGTTCAAAAGCAATGGGGAGAGGTAGATAATAGTCTGACACACATATTCCAAAGCATTACACACACACAAAAGTACATGGAGAAGGAGGAAATCAGTAGGAAAGAAGCAAATTCGAAAATATCCTTCAATTCTTCACAATGGCAAAAAATATTTTACAAGAGTCACAAAGTGACTTATATGCATGTGCCCTAAAAATAGTCCTTTCACACAAGAGACCAACACTTTATATTTTTAATTTTTATGAGAGGTTCTTCTTCTTTTTGGGTAAATACTCCCATATTTTCTAGATAGTGCTCCTTTGAGTCAAAACAACTATCCATCACAATGGACTCTAGATTGTCATAATCCTCTTCTTCTTCGATGACCTCATTAGAGTCATACTCCTCTAGCACGGGTTTACACATGAACAAAGAGATATCATAACCCTCCTCATCACAATGAGGCATCCACTGTTCTTCATTGATAGCAATGTCCATGGTGGCTAAGATTTTTGTCCAGCCATGAGGCTCAAATTCCTCATCTGGAAAGATCATAGGTGTGTAAGCTGGGTCTCTTACTGGTCGGGTTTCCTGAGAGGTTCCATCTCCTCTTGCTTTTAGGCATCTTTCCTCTTCCTCTACAACCTTTCACTTCCACAAATGAGTATCTTCATGCATTGAGAGTTGTATACGAGAGTCATTAATCACTCTCTTGAAGATGACCATGCGTCCTACTAAGGCATGTATGATAGGAATAGGAGGTCAAACCATTAAATGTGTAGGAGAAGCCCTAATGTCCCTTCACCTAGGAAACTCCACTATGGAGCACAGACTCTTGGTATGCAAAAATGAAGACCTTATCAAAAATATGATCCTAGGACAGGATTGGATCTTTGATAATGAAGTCAGCATACATCTTGCACAAAGATACATATCCGCCAAGGTAGTGTTGGAGGAGATGGTGGATAATCACAAGAGATGAAGTGGTGTTGCTAGATCCTACTTCACACCTACTAAGAATGATTGCTAGAGAGTGCAGTGGGCCTCTTTAGCTAGCGAATGATCACAAATAATCATATATGTTGCTTGGAATATGATCCACTAATCAATGCATCAAAATAGATAGGTAGGAGTTGATCCAATAGTTAAAAACTTTCTATTTTTGGTCCTACACCTGTTGAATGTTTTGAACAGTTCTCTGAGCACAATAGCAATTGTCTTAATTCCTTTTGGGGAACTCTAATTAACTTAGTAAGCTATCAATCATGAGTGATTTCATAAAAAATGATGGACTACACATAGAGAAAGATGTTTAGCAAATCATAAGAGCATCTCGGGGTGCAACCGTCAACAGACTAGTGAGCAAAGATATGTTAATATCTCATGATCTTGAGAAGCTATGCTAATGAAAATTTGAAGGCATGTAATAGACAGTATGCTAAATCTGAATCTACCATGCTTTAAATCATAACTGTTTTCTAAGAAGGAGCTCTGAGAAGATCACTGTTCTGATGAAATTATAACAGAGAAGTGAAATGAGAATGTAATGATCATATATGTAAATCATATACAAATACAATGTCATTGGCAATCATACATCGCTCAATGTGTGAGAAGTGAATGAGATATGAGATAAGCTCTCACTTCACAATGAAAGTCACTCAAAATGATCTCATGGGCTTCAGATAATATGCGGGTCTTTTGATCCCCTTTTTATAGTTGTAATTGGAGCCAAAGTTTAAATTCAAATTCAAAGATTTACCTAAAAGGTGAATCCTAAAGTATAGGATAGATTTGCTCATCATTCAACAACCAAATGATTCGTGATTCAGAGAGACCTAAATCCATGTGGATGTGTACCACTTTTACAAAGGTAAATGTGAAGAACGTTTTACAAGTGGTTGATCATATGAAGCCTTGCATAATAAATCATGTATGAGCTAATTAACCAAGTATGTGGGCTTGGTTTTAATTGTGCCAATAGCTCCCCCTCAAGCCTAACATGTTTGGTCTTCATTCCTCCTTGATTTCTTGCAAACCAATCATCAATTTTAACATGTTCATCTTTGTTCCATCCAATGACTTTGTGAGTATATCTACACATTGTAAATGAGTTGATACATAGGATAGTTGAATATCCTTGCTAAGCAATTTCTCCCTTACATAATGATAGTGCACTTCAATGTGCTTAGTCCTTGCATGATATATAGGATTATCAGGCAAATGAAGTGAGCTAGTGTTGTCTCCATAGATTATTTGAATGTAAGAGTGTATTTCCAAATCTGCATATAGTTGTTTAAGCCACATAGCTTCCTGAGTTGCATTTGCCAAACCTCTATATTTTGCTTCTATTGAAGATAATGCCATAGTTGGTTGCTTCTTAGATGACCATGATATAAGCTTCGAACCTGCAAAGGACAGGTACCCTAAAGTGCTCCTCCTATCATCTTTGGAGCTAGCCCAACCTGCATCAGAATACATCTTTATATCTATGTCAGAAGTGAAGGGATATAACAACCCTTCCTTCATTTCACCCTTTAGATACTTAAGCACCCTATTTGTAGCTTCCATATGAGGCTTCCTTGTTGCATGCATAAACTGACCCAATGTACTTACTCCATAGGCAATGTCTACTCTTGTTAGAGTAGCATAATTGAGACTTCCCACAAGTTTTTGATAACTTGTAACATCATCAAGTAGTTCTCCTTCATGAGAACTCAGTTTATGATTGAGCTCCATAGGAGTACCTGCACTTTTAGTGTTCTCCATCTTGAAATTTACCATCATATCACATATATACTTCCTTTGAATAATAAATATACCAGAATCTGTGTACACAAGCTCTAAGCCAAGAAAGTAGGTTAATAAACCAGGATCACTGATTTTAAATTCTTTCATTAGTTGAGCCTTAACCTGCTTGATGCCAATAACATCATTCCCTATAATGACGATGTCATCTACATAGACACATAAGTAGATCACTTTTGATTTGTTTTTCTTGACAAATAAATACTCAAAATTTGCCTTGTTAGCCACAAAGCCTTGTTCTTGCAAAAAAGTAATAAGCCTATGGTTCCAAGCTCTAGGAGCTTGCTTGAGACCATATAGTGTCTTCCTTAGCTTGCATACATAACCTGTTTTATCTTCATCTTCAAAACCTAGCGGTTGTGCCATATACACCTCTTTTGATATGGATCCATTTAAGAATGCATTCTTGACATCTAACTGATATAAATTCTAATTTTTAGAGGCATCAATACTTACCAAAACCATAATTGTTGGCATCTTTTCCACAGGTTAAAAAGTTTCTTCATAATCCACTCCATGAGTTTGGGCAAATCCCTTTGCCACCAGCCTTGCCTTGTACCTATTTATAGAGCCATCTGAGTTCTTTTTTATTTTGTATATCCACTTGGATCCAATTACTTTCATGTCTAGCTTCTTGGGAACTAGATCCCAAGTATGGTTTTCCTGAGGTGCTTCTACTTCTTCCTACATGGCTTCTCTCCATTCTTTCTTCTTCCTAGCCTCTTCAAATGAAGAAGGCTCTTCTACCATAGAGTCTTTAGTGATATACACAAAATGCTTAGGGACTAATGATGTATCATAGCCATATCTTATGGGCTTTTGGCTTTCTCTTTGTGATTTCCTTAGTGCTTGATTTGAAGACTCTGGTATGTCTTCTAATTGCTTGAGTTTGATCTTGGCTCTCGAATTCCAAGCCTTAAAGTTAATCTATTCTTCATCCTCTGATTTGATATCTTCTACTAATTCTTGATCTTCTTGATTTAGGGTTGGAAAATCATTTTCCAAATCATATGGTAACTTGACTTTCCTACAATCATCTTCAAACCATGAATTATTTTCATAAAAAAAACTACATCCCTACTAAATATAATTGCTTTGTTAGTGAGATTGTATAGCCTGTATCCCTTTTGGTTTTGATCATACCCAATAAATATACATTTCTCATCTTTAGGGTCAAGCTTCCCTATAATTTGTGAAGGAATGTGTGCATAAGCAATGCACCCAAATATTTTGTAATGGTCCAATGAGGGTCTCTTGCCATTCCATTCTTCATAGGGTGTCATAACATCCAAGGATTTGGATGGAAGCCTATTGAACAAGTAGGTGGCTGTGGAAATAGCCTCTACCCATAGGTAATTAGGTAGCTTCTTCTCATTCAACATAGACCTAGCAGCTTCAACAATTAACCTATTCCTTCTCTCTACCACTCCATTCAATTCAGGAGTGTATCTTGTTGTTACTTCCCTCTTTATGCCTCTGTCTTGTAGAAATGAATCAAATTCATGTGAAAAGTACTCACCACCTCCATCAGATATGATCCTCTTCAAGCTCCTTCCTGTTTGGTTTTCAACTAGTGCGAGTATTTTTTGAAACATGTAAATACCTCATCCTTATGCTTCATGAAATAAAGGATTTTCCATCTACTATAATCATCAATAAATGAAACATAGTACCTTGAACCTAAGATTGATGGATCTTTGCTAGGACCCCACACATCAGTGTGTATAAGCTCCAAATAGTCTTCATAAATGTATCCATTCCTGTTGAATGGTTACATGTGATATTTGCCAAATTTGCATGCTCCACATTTGTATATCATATGTTGCTTGGTCACATTGGGAATGCCAAGCACACTTTGATCCTTGCATATTTGCTTCTGAGTTCTTTCTCCTATGTGTCCTAGCCTTTTGTGTAATATTTCTAACTCAGATAAGGTTTGACCTCTATAATTGCATAGCGCTATGTTCCTTGTGTCTTTAATCTCAAATGTGAATAATCTACCAGACTTCTCAACTTTAGAAATCCTTTTGAAGCCTTGTTGAGGGCCTTCCACATATGCTCCATGCTTAGTGAATTTGACATGTAAACCTTTCTCAACATTCTGCCCAACACTAATTAGGTTTTTGGTTATAGTTTGCACATACAAAACTTTACTCAAAAGGTTCATGCTACCATTAGATGTTTTGACATTTCCAATTTGCTTGACTGAGTGTTTAGTATCATCACCTATTTCTACTTCATGCTTCCCTTTGGGTTCTTCAAGGTCAGATATTAGAGCTACATTTCTAGCCACATGATTGGAATAACTTGAATCAATATAGAAAAGATGCTCATCATCTTTACCTTACTTAGATGTCATGTTCATGATCAGTAGTGTAAGCCGCCGGATTGGCATTTTGTATTTTCATAATTCTTGTATTTTCATATCCCGCATGAATTGAAAGGTTTCATATTCCACACGAACCGAAAGGTCGTTGCGAAGAGTTGTAACTACTTATAAAGCAATGAAAGGACGCTCCCGGGATGACTAGGAGAATCGCCAGACTATCTGTCTGGGCGATTGCATTCTGTGAAGTTGCCATGGTACAGTGTTGAGAAATCTGAGTAGTACTGTCTTTTTTCGTCTTTGTTTTGATTACATTAACTTGCGGTTAGTCCAGTTCCATTAAGTTACGGTAATGAAGTCTGTGTTACGGTAATGAATAATTTCGGTGCTACGTACTAAGAAAGTAGTAACCAGAGTACGAACAGTAAGTCTGTGATAGAATGAACCAAAGGATTGATAGTAATTTGTATGCAGAGTTTTGAGTGTTGACGTACTACGACGTAAATGCGTTAATTGGGGAAAATTAAGTCATAGGGCCTCTGATTAGCAGACCCCTACCACTTCCAAGAACCCGAAAGAGTTTAAACGTGCCCGAGATGGCAAAGCGCGTTTAACACTGGTGCCGTCTGTGGGAAGGTGGCAACAGAGTGTTGCAAATTGATTGTGGGAAGGTGGCAACAGAGTGTTGCAAATTGATTGTGGGAAGGTGGCAACAGAGTGTTGCAAATTGATTTTGGGAAGGTGGCCATAGATTGTGAATCGACAGTAAGGTGGAGTAGTACACAAGTGTTGCAAAAGGTGATATATGCCGGTTCCTCGGTCCGGCGAGTCGTATCCGAAATACACGAGAGACCGACAGCCTTGGACAGTACCAAATTTGTTAGGGACACCCCCAGGAGGCAGAAGCACAGATCGGTTAAGTCTAGTCGTCGAAGCAACAAAGCGCATTAGCAGTGATTCCGGTAGCATTCCGGTGGAACATACTGCAATTCCGATAGATTCCGGTGTGATTTCGGCACAGTTTGCAGAGGATACAGTAACTTCAGAGTATACAGGAACACAGTGTGCAGTTGACCCGACACCGTCTGGTCAGGATTTGAATTCGTCTGAGGATAGAAGTGTCTTGCACAGAGAGATTATTGAAGGTGAAAGAATACCCTGGTTTGGGGAAAGTTCGACTAATTCCAGTGACAATTCGGTCCCAGTTGCAAGGAATTTACAATTTTTCGGTGACAGTGTGATACTTCCTGGTGAATCCTCATTTCGGACACCATTGTTCGGGGTAAGTGTGCCTATGTTTGATACCAAAGAAGAGGATGGGTTATTCGAATTGGAGATCTGTAAGAGGCTGAACGCTATTTTCAAGCCAGAAGGTGAGCAGTCTGATCATACAGAATCTGAAGGACCGGAAACACCTCCTCAGAACTAAGGAGAAAGCAACGGTACCACTACTAGCACCATGAGTGGACAGCAACAGCAACAGCAACAACAGCAGCAACAGCAACAGCAACAGCAACAACAACCGCCACTTCCACTTCAACCTGTTCCAACTGGGGTGACGTACACAAAGTTCAGTGGATTTCCAAGTGACGACCCTGATGCCCATGTGCGTACCTTTGAAATAAGTTATGCATTGCTAAACCATCCACCCGATCCCGCATACAAGGCCATCGTATTCCAGTGTACATTAGTCAATGAAGAAGCAAGGTGGTTAACAGAGTATGATATCAACCATTTCGGCACCTATGAGGCGGTAAGGGATGCGTTTTTGCAGAGGTTCCGACTGAAGAAGAACCCTGCCGAAATTTTTGATTACTTGCAAAACAATAGATAGAAGCCGCACCAAACAATTCAGGAATATGCCACATTATTTAGAACTCATTTAAGACAATTGCCTCTAGCACATGCTAATTTACCGGATGATGTCATAACCCAGTGGTTCATTAATGGTTTGACCCCACAGCTTACACAAATCATGATCATTCGCTGTGTGGGAGCTATGACACTTGATGCTGTTATAGTGATGGCCCTGCAACTAGAGCATAAGGTTGGGGGATTCACTGAAGACTTAGAGTGGCTGAGAGCCAGTAGAAACGTTGCAGAGGATCTGGCTAAACAGATGTATTGCACCAAATGTAAAAATCCAGGGCATACCAGTGCCACCTGTGCCCTTAATCAGATGTATTGCGCCATCTGCAATACCACCAGACATTCCACCAAAAATTGTGCGTATAACGCCAAAGTGCAAGGACAAGCAACTGTAAATGCCATTATACAAGAACCAAAGCAGTCAGCTACTCACTACGTACCACCGCAGATGCGAAACAATCAACAGCAAGGATACCAAAATTACCGGGGACAGTGGAATACCAACTTCAATGCAAATCGATGGTAGGCCAGTACATCAGCAGAGAATACTTCTTTGCCACCACCTCGATGCCACTTTTGTGGTGAACTTGGCCACATCTGGAGATTCTGCAAGGATGTAGCCGAATATGATCAAAGAAAGAAAGAGCGTCAGAACCCAATCACCAATCTGGTCTATATTTCACCAGTGGAAACTCAAGCAGCAGTGGTCCAGACAAGATCCGGTAAGCAGTTGCAACCAGCAGCGGAAGTCTTTGAACCTGGCATCCGTGAATAGCAGAGAATGTATAGCAAAGCTAGCCAATGGACCACCAAAGATCCTACGGTGTTCCCTGATCCAGTTCCGGTGACACAAGTTCCCCTGCCAAAGGTGGGAGCGGATGAACAAGGTTGTATCCCAGTAACAGGAGAATCATCATCGGAACCAGTGAAGAGTGCAATTCCAACAGACCAGGTATGGGATATTCTCTCTAAGGCCTCAATTACACTCCTCTTGGGACAACTACTCGCTTTAGTGCCAAGAGTACGGCAGCTGTTTCAACAACAGGTTAGTCCCATATCTCCCAGTACTCCGGCGACTGCAACAATCCAACCGGAAACTGATTCTACGGTGGATCATTCTGTTCCCTTAATCACGGTCTGGCATAAAAATCACAAGATTACGCAAGTGCTAATTGATGGTGGTTCCGGTGTGAATATAGCAACTGCACCTCTCTACAAGAAGTTAGGATGGACCCGAATCGAGTCTGTTCAATTCTTTGTCAGAATGGCAGATCAATCCCGAGTTCATCCAGTGGGACTCGTAAGAAATATTCCGATTACTTTGCAGGGTACCACGTTTAAAATGACTTCTGTAGTCTTAGAACTACCAGAATCTAGCCTTGATTACAATCTCCTTTTCGGCTGACCATGGTTGAAACAGGCTAAGGTTATACAGGATTGGTCAGCAAAAGAACTAACTTTTAAAGATAATCACCATAAATATGTTGTCAAACTTGATGCCATTAAGCCATGTGAACTCCATGCCACGCCATATGTAGCAGAGCCGGTCCACATGTTGGATGGCTTATTTGACAATGAAGAAGAAGCATTTCTGAAACACAATGAAGATCTGATTTCCTTAGGTACTATAGACCTGCAATCAGTAGTGGACACTTGGAGTCTGGCAACATGTACAGTTGTTCTCGTAAACGGAGAGGCAGATACAATTGATACTGATGCTATGGATAAAGCCACTCTGCATCACCTTTTACAGTCAGCTGACGATCCGATGAAACCTCATCAATTCTATGTCCCAGAAGACCAGTTAGTCACCTACAATTTGGGTAATGATAGTAACCCGCGTCATGTTAAGATGAAGGCTGGATTGTCTGAGTAATTTCAAGAAGATTTGATCAGACTCTTGCGTGAGTTTTCTGATGTTTTTGCCTGGGATTACCGCGATATGAAGGGTCTGGATCCTCGGATCTATCAACATCGAGTCGTGCTTAAACCAGAAGCAAAGCCAATTAAACAACCTAGTTACCGAATGAATCCCAACTATGCAGCATAGGTCAAAGCAGAACTTGATCACCTATTAAAGGTAGGATTCATTGTACCCATTGAGCATGCTGAATGGATCTCCCCGATCGTGATCGTACCCAAGAAAAACAAGTAGCTCCGAATATGTGTAGATTACCGGAAATTGAATGCAGCCACGGTACCTGATCCATTTCCTCTTCCATTTCTTGACACAATGCTGGACAGAGTGGTTGGGCATGAGATGTATTCATTTCTCGATGGTTATAGTGGTTATAACCAAGTCCGAATGGCTGAGCAAGATATATCGAAAACAGCGTTTATTACAAATTGGGGTGTTTATGCTTGTATAGTCATGTGGTTTGGGTTAAGAAATGCTCCTAACACCTTTCAACGTTGTATGCAAGAAATTGTTTCTCCCTACCTCACCTCATTTATGCAAGTATACCTAGATGACTTTTCTTTATTTGGTAAGATTGTGGCACACCTGTATCATTTATGGTGTTGTTTTGAGAAATGCCGTGAATACCGACTTTGTTTGAACCCAACCAAATCTCTCTTTGCGGTTTCTTGTGGTAAACTCCTTGGCCATATTATTTCTGCACAAGGCATACAAGTTGATCCAAATAAAGTTGCAACTATGTTGGAAGCACTTGTGCCTACTACGCCGAAAGAAGTGATGTGCTTCCTAGGTCAAATCTGGTGGCATGGTCGACATTTACGATGGTTAGCTCATCTCGCCACACCACTTAATCGGCTCATGACGAGCACCCCACGACAGTTCGAATGGACTCCAGAATGTCAAACTGCCTTCAATTGATTAAAATAATTATTGACTCAGGCACCAATTTTGCAACCCCCGGATTGGGAACGCTCGTTCCACATCTTCATCGATGCCTCAGACATAGCAATTGGAAGTGTTTTAATGCAGCAAACAGACAAATGGTTTCGGCCTATCTACTATGCAAGTCATTGACTCGCTCTTGCTGAAAGGAATTATTCAGTCACTGAAAGAGAATGTCTCGGTTTGGTGTATTCTGTAAAAAAATTCTGGCATTATTTGTTAGGCCGAAAATTCACCTTTCACGTGGATCATGCTGCGCTGGTGTATCTGGTCCGACAGCAATATTTAGGTGGTCGCTTAGCGCATTGGGTTTTATTGTTACAAGAATTCGATTATGAAGTGATTCATCGACCCGACACTGCACATGCATTAGCAGATTTCCTCTCTCGATTAGATTCCGGTGAAGCTCCCGTGGGCATTGATGACACCACACCAATAGTTTACATTACTGAACCGACTAGTGACGAATCTGCAAAACCTCCTGTGCCACCTACTTACTATGATCAGTTATTAACCTTTCTTACTGATTGATGTCTTCCTCCTCAAACTTCTCCTGCTATGCGTCGGAAAATTGCAGTTTACAGTCGCAGATTCCGGTTGATTGTAGGATAGTTGTATTATATGGATCACACTTGGGTCTTGCTTTGCTGTATTCCACCACATGAAGTAAATTCTGTTATTGCTATGGCACGTTCAATACCTTCCGGTGGACATTTTGCAATAGATTTAATGCACCGAAAAATTCTGCAAAGTGGGCTCTGGTGGCCTACTATGTATAAAGATGTGACTCAATTTGTGCAGCAGTGTGACACTTGTCATCGATCTGGACAACCTTTACAATGTCACTTCTTTCCTCTACAACCTGTATTACCTTTAGAACCTTTTCAAAAATGGGGTCTTGATTTTATTAGACCAATCACACCTCCAGCAATCCTTAGCAACAATCGCTACATTCTGACATGTACAGATTATGCTACCAGGTGGGCAGAAGCTTGGGCCTTACGGTCCGCCATAGCTGTTTCGGTGGCAAAATGTCTGATGAAGGACGTTTTCTCACGTTATGGATTACCTCTGGAGCTTGTGATAGACCAAGGAACACACTTTGCTAATAATTTAATGCGAGTGCTCACACACACTTTTTAGATTCTGCATAAATTCAGCTCACTGTACTATCCTCGTGCCAATGGATTGGCGAAAAGCATTAATAAGACCTTGTTAAGTATGCTGCGCAAATTGGTTGTGGAATCACCAGAAAGATGGGATCAGTTACTACCAGCAGTCTTATGGGCATACCGGACTACATACAAAGTAGCAACCGGACTGACTCCTTTCAAGCTTGCCTATGGATTGGAAGCAATAGCGCCAATGGAAATTGTTGTGCCAAACTTACGCGTGGCCATCTCTCAGAAATTATTACCTGAAGACTCTTTGCCATTTAGGTTGGAAGCACTCAGAGACTTGGATGAACATCGCTGGGAAAGTTTACTAGTTCTTCAAGAAGTTCAGTTGTGGCAAGCTCGTACCCATGATAGATATCTCAAAACTCCCGTTTTTTCGGTGGGATAGCTTGTGTTATTTTATAATGCTAAATCAAATCGTGCGGCTGGAAAATTCAAATTACGGTGGTTTGGCCCTTATCCGATTAGTGAACAAGTGGGCCCAACTACTTTTCGGTTGACTACTTTGATCGGAATTCCTCTTCTTAAAGTGATCAAGGTTCAAATTTGCCACCGTATCATCAAGCACCTGATTCTCGCTGACGTGTCCTCTGTTTTTTCGCGTGTTATTTACTTTCTTTTTATTTTTGCATGTTAGTTGAATACGCCTGTAAATATCCTCGTTTTGATATCTAATTATGATCAATAGCCGCCCTGCATTATCGATTCTGCACATGCATGCATGCCATAGTTATGAAGGTTATCATCTCAACATCGCACGATGATTAGCAATTTCAATCGCCTCCCGTTGCCGAGTATCTACTTAATCTTCTTCTTTTCGCTATTAATCGCTATTATGTCTGTGTGCTTTGTGTGTTCTGTATTTTCTGTGATTACTGTGTATTTGTGCCCTTGTGCTTTCGCATACGCATCATGGAAGCGTTGGCTAATTTCACTGCCTTCCGTGATGGACTCCCTCACGAAGTGAGTGAGTTCTTGCGTATCCGAGGTTTGTCAAACTTTGCTGAATTGCCTTGGAATTCAGTAGAGTGTCATCCGTATTATGCACAAATTATCGCTGCCATTGCTGCCACACCTGCTACAGAGCAACGTTGGCCAATTACATGTTTACCATCTCGTGTAGTAATCACCTTCGAGTCATTTGCTGCAGCTTTTTGACTCCCTCTGGAAGGACGAGAGAATGGACCTCTCCTTCCGGTAGCTACCATGATAGAATTATTCCCAAGGCACTCATCGAATGAGTATGCCATCTTGTGTCGCCCTGATCCTAAACGAACAGCTTTGGAATTCTTAGTGGCCATATTGAATCTACAAAAATGCACTTACAAGATTTCACGCCCGTTCTACTCAATGATTAACATAGCTTCTTGGGAGCCTGTTAATTTTACTTCCTATTATTTCCGGCACATTCACCGTGAATGCGTTACAATCATAAAGCATGTTAACAAAGGAGATCTACCGCGTTCTCGTCTTCTACACATCCTTACTTTTTTGTTTCCGGCCCTCCAAGCAATGCAACCACCTCCAAACGCTCCAATCTTATATCATGAGGAATCTGCTCAAATACTTGAAGATACCGAAGAGGATGATGAAGATCTCTTCCAACTCCTTCGCCGGAAACGCAGACGAATAAGCTCTTTTGATAGTCAAGTGCAAGGTTCTGCCGCTGGAAATGAAGAAGAAAGAAATGAAGAAGAAATTTTCCACAACACTACCACCTCAATTCACCTTGATTCGTCTACCTAGTCTTCTCCCATCCGGCAACAAGAACACAGTACATCCTCTGCCAATACTACGGAAAGCTCTTCTTGGGAAAATTCTCAGCAACAGTCCAAACAAGATGTGCAAGAAGATGTGCAAGTTATTGTTGCAGAAATTTTCAAGGAATTGATTGTAGCAGTAGATTCTGCAGTTGCCCATACTGAAGCAACTACGCAGCAACTTACCGGAATAGTGTTGGTACCCAACACTCTTCTACCCACTCCTCCATCCATACCTCCGATTGAGTCCATTGTCCCCATTCAACCCATTGTCCCTGAAGCACCGGATTCCTCTTCTTCTTCCCCTAATTATTCTCCGCCCTCTTCCCATCACCTCTTGATGGCTTCTTCATCCCAACCACTTCCTCCTCCTCTTTTTCCTCCGATTCCCATGTTTACTGAGTTAGCATCCATGGGTCATATGCTGATCCAACTATCGCAGCAACTACCAAACCAGATGAAGGAGGTTACTGATAATATCCGACATGAATTACAACACAAAGTCGATGTTCTTGAAGCAAATATTACCCCATTGCAAGAAGAGGTAAATGCAGTAAAAGCCAAAAATCATGCTCTGCACGAATAGATTCAACAGCTCCAGGCTCAACTTGCTGAACAGGAATCATTGATCAGCCAAAGAGATGCTGCATTAGTTGAAATACAAACCAAAGATGATTTATTAAGTGCTGCTGATGTAGAGATTCTCTAGTTAAAACAGCTAGTCCAGGATAAAGAAGATGCTCATATAGAACTTGGAAATCTATTAGACGAAACGTGCGTGCAGCTTGATGAAGCCGTGCAGAAAGGACAAGAAATGACAAATTTAATAAATCAAACCAATACAGAACTCCAGTTCGCAAATGCAAACCTGTTTGAAGCAAATTTTGCTCTTAAAATGCAGATGACGTTAACCGCTCAACTCCAGAAAGAGGTTCCAGCGATTCGAAGGGAACGAGATGCCTATTACCAGACCATTCAGTATCAATCACATGAACTAGAGAGAAGAGAAAAGTAGCTTGGTTGTCAAGCAGAAAGATTATCTAGAATTGATAAACAAATTCAAGACATGAAATTGAGCCGTGATGCAGCTCTAGCGAATGATTTTTATTTACAGGAAGCATTTTTGCAGACACAGGCTGACATTTTGATGACACAAGTAATTGCAGCAAGCTCTGTTCGTACTGACGCCCAGTTAGTCGAACCAGACACTTTAAAGAAAATGCTGGATATTCTGAACCAGAAAATTTCCAGAACATTTAAATTAGCTAGAACCATGTATTTACAGGGTATAGTAAATGAGCCCTAGATTTTATTCCATTGCGGGTTCAAGTCCACCGTGCGTGCCAGTGTAAGCCGCCGGATTGGCACTTCATATTTTCATAATTCTTGTATTTTCATATCCCGCATGAATTGAAAGGTTTCATATTCCGCACGAACCGAAAGGTCGTTGCGAAGAGTTGTAACTACTTATAAAGCAATGAAAGGACGCTCCGGGGATGACCAGGAGAATCGCCAGACTATCTGTCTGGGCGATTGCATTCTGTGAAGTTGTCGTGGTGCAGTGTTGAGAAATCTGAGTAGTACTGTCTTTTTTCATCTTTGTTTTGATTACATTAACTTGCGGTTAGTCCAGTTCCATTAAGTTACGGTAATGAAGTCTGTGTTACGGTAATGAATAATTCCGACGCTACGTATTGAGAAAGTAGTAACCAGAGTACGAACAGTAAGTCTGTGATAGAATGAACCAGAGGATTGATAGTAATTTGTATGCAGAGTTTTGAGTGTTGACGTACTACGATGTAAATGCGTTAATTGGGGAAAATTAAGTCATAGGGCCTCTGATTAGCAGAATCCTACCACTCCCAAGAACCCGAAGGAGTTTAAACGTGCCTGTGACGGCAAAGCGCATTTAACACTACAGTCTGACGATTCTCTTTGTCGTCCCTGGAGCGTCCTTTCATTGCTTTATAAGTAGTTACAACTCTTCGCAATGACCTTTCGGTTCGTGCGGAATATGAAACCTTTCAATTCATGCGGGATATGAAAATACAAGAATTATGAAAGTACGAAGTGCCAATCCGGCGGCTTACAGTAGTGAATCTTCTTGGTCTTCAGTATAGTTTTTGTAGTCCCGTCTTCCTCTAAAACCACCTTGATAATTGTTGTTGTTGTAGCCTTGATTGTAGTTATGGTTGTAGTTGTCTCCTCCATTGTTGTACTTGCCTCTAGATTGTCCATAGCTACCTCATGGAAGCCTCTTCCCCTTTGAGTCCTAGTATTCTTGAAGCATTCTTTTGTGGTGTGGTTGGTAAGACCACAAATATTGCAAGGTGGAGTGTTGTAGGATCTCCCCCTGCCTTGGTTTCCTCCTCTACCCCTTCCTCTGGCACCTCTTCCTCTTTCTGCATAATTAGCTTGAGAGGTACTAGCCTCTTCTTCATTCTTTTTGCTTTTACAATTATCTTTAGCTTTATTCTTATTTGTATAAAGGATAGAAGATTGATTAACTCTAGATTTTTCACCATTCTTATTGAGCTTTTTCTCATGGGTGAAGAGTTGCCCCATCAAGGTGTTGAGATAAGGTATTTGCATATCCATGTAGAGGTCCATTGTTGTGGTGAAGGACTCCCACTTATCATTAGCCTTGATTCCATTAATCATATGCATTACTATGTGTTTTTCTTCTATCTCCTCTCCAATGCTTGCAACCTGGTCAGCTACATCTTTCATCTTGGTTACATAATCAGCCACTCCTTGCTTTGGTTGATTCTTTAGGGTTGTAAATTCCATCCATAACTGATTCTTCTTAGATCTTGTATTTGATGAGAAATATGATGAGAGCACTTCCCAAGTCTCTTGGTAGGTCTTGGGATTCCTAATATGTGGTAACAAGAGATTGAATTTAGTAGACATGACCTAGCAAGAGCATCCTTTGCACACCATGTGGTCAACCTTTCTTGCTCTTCCCTTGTAGGTTGATGTTTGCTCCGGAAGATTGGCATTTCTTCATCTCCTGATATGTATCCATATAGAATTCTCCATTGAAGGTATGCTTGCATTCTAAGTGACCATGTTGAGTACTTGTTTCTGTCCAATTTGTCAATGAAGGATGGAAATCCATCTTTCAATCTTGCTTATTGTTGCTCTAATACCACTGTTGGAGGAGATGGTGGATAGTCACAAGAGATGAAGTGGTGTTGCTAGATCCTGCTTCACACTTGCTAAGAATGATTGCTAGAGAGTGTAGTGGGCCTCTTTAGCTAGCTAATGATCACAAATAATCATGTATTTTGCTTGGAATATGATCCACTAATCAATGGATCAAAACAAATAGGTAGGAGTTGATCCAAGAGTAAAAAACTTGCTATTTTTGTTCCTTCACCTGTTCAATGATTTGAATAGTTCTCTGAGCACAACAACAATTGGCTTAGTTGTTGGAGCAAGTCTATGACAAGCCTAAGTATTGTCTTGAGTCCCACAAAGTCATAAAAGAAGCTTCAAAATGAAGACTATGTAAAGTTCACTTGTGAACTACCTCTTGTAACTTTTGAAGAGTTTACTTAATGTAAAAGTGAAAGAATCTTAAGTGTTTGAGTCCACATGATTAAAAAGGGAAAGAGGAGCCACCAATTTGTGATTTGTGGTAGGTAGAGAATCAAATCAATCATTGATTGATTGGAGAATGATTGAGGGAAGTTAGCCTCCCAAACTCAACTATAAATAGATGGCAGTTTTAGTCGTGGTTAGAGAGACCTATGTGAAGACCTCCAAGAGCTGAGCTTTATGCCATATCAAGGTGTGATTACAAGGCACACATATGTATCAGTAAGACCATTGTATTGTCCAAGCAATATACTTTCATTTTCATGATCATTTGGGTCCATATTTCCATGTTCTTGTGAAGTGTACTACTCACTGCCATTACTCTCAGTTTTCTCAGTCAGATTGCAGAGATGTTTTCTCTGAGCTTGGTGCAT
This sequence comes from Ceratopteris richardii, assembly GCA_020310875.1. Lineage (NCBI taxonomy): Eukaryota > Viridiplantae > Streptophyta > Polypodiopsida > Polypodiales > Pteridaceae > Ceratopteris > Ceratopteris richardii. The sequence goes on along the minus strand of CM035410.1, from coordinate 41,873,322 downwards.
CACTTTCAGTGATTTAACTTGATAACGTTAGCTCTATAAGTCTACTATATGCTCACAAAATGTCATGTCATTTGGGTGTTGCAATCTTCAGTTATGTTCATTTGAAGTCAACAAGGTCTGTTCATCTTCACTTCTCTGTGAGGTACCCGATTTTTTCACTCACCTTGTCAGAGCCATTTTGTAGTGGTTACTTATCCAAATTCAGTGATTTAAAGCTTGTTAGATTCAACTTGCTGTCTAGTATAACCATACAAACTTTCGTAATCATTGGATTCCTATGTTTTGAGTTATATTCATTTTTCTGCTCATTGGTCTCAAACTATAGCAGCCCGTGAAAATCGGGATGATGTCATCACTTGTTAAAACTCATTCTCAATGTGTGGTTAATTATTTTTTATGAGATTACTCTTGAAAGTTAGATCTTAAAGCTACCTAGACTTCCCAAAGAGGAATTAAGCTAATTTCTGCTGTGCTCAGAGAATTATGTAAAACACTGGACAGGTGTATGAACCAAGAATAGCAAGTTTTCACCTCTGAGCTAACTCCAACTTATCTGTTTTGATCTATCTTTTTGAGAGTGATCTTCCAAGGTAAATAGGGTGTCTAATACATCCATTGGCAAGCTACAAGGGCCCATCATATACTCCTGGAGTTCATTTGGCTGGTGTAGATCAAGGATTTTGCAACACCTCTTCATCTTCAAGCACATACCTATCCATCTCTTCACATAGGTATCAGAGCAAGGTTGGACAACATGGCAGATGGATTTCCTTCATCAATAGACAAATTGGATAGAGGTAATTACTCAGCTTGGTCATTAAGAATGGAAGCTTATCTCCAAGGTAGAAGTTTATATGGTTATGTGGCTGGAGATGAAGTTATGCCAAGTTTCAGGAACAAAAGTCAACCAACACAAGAAGAGCAAGAAAGATTGAGCACATGGTGCTCCAAGGATGCACTTGCAAGGTCTTATCTCCTCAACTCTATCTCAGATTTTTTGTTACCTCACATTAGAAGTTGTAAGACATCTCAGGAAGTGTGGGATGCACTTGAAGTTTTCTTTTCTTCAAGTACTAAAGCTAGGAAGCATCAACTATGGCTAGATTTCACAACTCTCAAGAAGGCTCCCAAACAAAATGTGACTGATTTTGTCACAAAGCTCAAGGACATAGCAGATCAGTTGGGAAGCATTGGAGAGGTAATAGATGAAGAGCAAATTGTAAGGCAGGTCATCAATGGCTTGAAGGCAGATGACAAGTGGGAAGCATTCACCACAGCTATGGATTTGTACATGGACATGCATGTACCTGATTTCAATACACTCATTGGACAAATACTTACTCAAGAGGCAAAGATTATCAAAAATGGAGAAAACTCTAAAGGTAATCAATCTTCAGCTTTATACACTGATAAAAGCAAGTCCAAAGATAAAAAAGGAAAGGCAAAGAAAGTGGATGATGAAGCAGGTACATATCAAGCTAACTATGCAGGTAGAGGAAGACATGGCAGAGGTAGAGGAAGAGGAGGTAGACAAGGGAGGGGGAGATCCCAAGACTCCAACCCATGTTCTATTTGTGGATTAACTAATCATACAACTGAAAATTGCTTTAGGAATTCCAAGAATCGAAGAGGCAGAGGATACAATAGAGGAAGTTATGGCTACTCAAGAGGAAGGTTCAACAACTACCATGGCAATTACAACAACTACAATCATTCAAACTATCAAGGAGGCTACAAAGGAAGGAGAGACTACAATAACTACACAGAAGACTCAAACAAAGAGGATTCATTATTGATCATGAACATAGCTATGCCACAAGGTAAATCTGATGAGCATGTTTTCTACATAGATTCAGGTTGTTCAAATCATGTGGCAGGAAATTTGGCACTCCTATCAGATTTAGAAGATCCAAGGAATAAGCATGAGGTACAAACATGAGATGATACAAAACATCCTGTGGAGAAAATAGGCAATGTCAAAGCACCTGATGGAAACATCAACCTACTCAGTAAGGTACTCTATGTCCCTACCATTACAAAGAATTTGATAAGTGTTGGGCAGATAGTAGAGAAAGGGTTGCAAGTCAGGTTCACAAAAGCAAGAGCAATTGTTGAAGATCCAAGTCAAGGATTCAGAAAAATTGCAAAAGGTGAAAAGATAGGTAGATTGTTCACATTTGAATTACAGGACACTAGAAACATTGCTCTCTTTAATTATGGTAGTCAGACACTCACAGAATTGGAAGTATGGCACAAAAGGTTATCACATATTGGTGAAAGGTCATTAAAGCAAATTTGCAGGGACCAAAGTGTACTTGGACTCCCTAACTTGTCAAAACAACATATGATTTATAAGTGTAGTGCATGTCAATTTGGAAAGTCTCACAGGTTACCATTCATGAAGAAAGGTTATATGCATGGAGATCTCTTGGAGTTGGTTCATACAAATGTATGGGGACCTAGCAAGGAAGCTTCAATATCTGGATCAAGGTATTATGTTTCCTTTATTGATGATTGTAGCAGATGGACTATCCTATTCTTTATGAAACACAAAGATGAAGTTTTTTCATGTTTCAAAAGATATTTGGCTCTTGTGGAGAATCAAACAGGTAAATCTCTAAAAAGGCTAAGGTCAGATGGAGGGGGAGAATACTTCTCCCATGAGTTTGATTCTTTTCTTCAAGAAAGAGGAATCAAAAGAGAGGTAACTACAAGGTACACTCTTGAGCAAAATGGAGTGGCAGAAAGGAGGAATAGGACAATTGTTGAAGCTGCAAGGTGTATGTTAAATGAAAAGCATTTACCTAATTACTTATGGGCTGAGGCTATATCTACAACCACTTACTTGATTAATAGGTTGCCTTCAAAATCCCTTGATGGGATGACTCCATATGAGGCTTGGAATGGAAGAAGACCAAGCTTAGATCATTGTAAAAGTTTTGGATGTATTGCTTTTGCTCATGTTCCTTCACAGGTTAGAGGCAAGATGGATCCAAAGGCAGAAAGGTGTGTATTTATTGGATATGACAACAATCAAAAGGGCTACAGGTTATACAACCCTACCAACAAGGGATTCTTGGTAAGCCGAGATGTAGTTTTTGATGAGAACAATTCATGGTATGAAGATTCATGCAGGAAGGTCAATTTACCATATGATCTTGAAGAAGATTTTCCAAAGCTTGGTAGAGAACAACCAAAGATTGAAGAACAAGACACCTCAGAGGATGATGAAGAATCTCAGATGGAAAAGATCAAAGCATGGAAGTCTAAAGGTAAAGCCAAATTGCAAGAACTTGGACATGAGGCAGAATCATCACATCATGACCTAAGAAGATCTATGAGGGAAAAGAAAAAACCAGAAAGGTATGGGTTTGACACCTCATTAGTAACTAAACATTCTATCTACATAGCACAGGACATAAACCAAGAGGAGCCATCATCATTTGAAGAGGCCAAAGCAAAATCAGAATGGAAGCATGCAATGAAGGAAGAGATTGAAGCACTTGAGGAAAACAACACTTGGGATTTGGTGCCCAAGACTTCATCCATGAAGGTAATAGGCTCAAGATGGGTCTATAAACTCAAGAAGAATTCTGATGGTTCCATTAACAAGTATAAGGCAAGGCTTGTAGCAAAAGGCTTTGCACAAACTCAGGGAATTGATTATGAGGAGACTTTCTCTCTTGTGGCAAAGATGCCTACTATTAGGGTTTTGCTTAGTATTGCCTCTTCCAAGAATTGGAAGATACTTCAACTAGATGTGAAGAATGCATTCTTGAATGGTTGGATAACAGAAGAGGTATATATGGCACAACCACCTGGTTTTGAGAATCAAGTTTATCCTGATTATGTGTGTAAACTTAACAAAGCATTGTATGGTCTCAAGCAAGCTCCAAGAGCTTGGAATTTCAGGCTTGTTTCATTCTTGCAGGACAAAGGCTTTCAACCAAGCAAGGCAGATCCTTCACTCTTTATTAAAAAGAGTAACTTTGAGGTCATCTACCTATGTGTATATGTAGATGATATTATATTGACAGGAAATGATGCAGATGGTATGAAGAAGATCAAAGATCAGATGAAAGAAGAGTTCAAGATAAGTGACTTGGGTTCACTTACCTACTTCCTAGGTTTGGAAGTTGTTTACAAAGATCATGGTTTGTTTCTCACTCAAAGAAAGTACATTAAGGACATGTTGGCAAAATTCAAGATGCAAGATTGTAAGATTGCAGGTACTCCAATGGAGGTCAATCACAAATTGAGCTCACATGAAGGTGAACTCATAGAGGACATCACATCATATCAAAGTCTAGTGGGTAGTCTCAACTATGCCACATTGACAAGAGTAGATATATGTTACAGTGTGAGTGTGCTAAGCCAATTTATGCACACACCAAGGAAACCACATATGGATGCTGCCAAAAGGATTCTCAAGTATCTCAAAGGAACCATAAATGAAGGACTTTATTATCCTTATGTATCTGATTTAGGTTTGAAGCTATTTTCTGATGCAGATTGGGCTGGCTCCAAGGAAGATAGAAGGAGCACTTCAGGTTATCTTACCTTTGGAGATTCAAAGCTTATTTCATGGTCATCCAAGAAGCAACCCACAGTTGCTCTCTCTTCTACTGAAGCTGAATATAGAGGTCTTACCATAGCTACTCAGGAAGCTATGTGGATGAAGACATTATTCAAAGATCTTGGATTGGAGTTTGGAACTCCAACTATTTTTTGTGACAATATGAGTTCTATTCATTTGGCTGCTAATCCTATTTTTCATGCAAGGACTACACATATTGAAGTTCATTATCACTATGTACGAGAGAAGGTTCTAAGCAAAGAGATTTAAATATCATATGTGTCCACTCATCAACAATGTGCAGATATTCTAACCAAAGCATTGGATGGTACAAAACTTTGCAAATTCAAGGCTATGATTGGTTTGCAGGTAATCTTGGAAGATTGAAGACCTCAAGCATACTTGGCTTGAGGGGGAGCTGTTGGAGCAAGTCTATGACAAGCCTAAGTATTGGCTTGAGTCCCACAAAGTCATAAAAGAAGCTTCAAAATGAAGACTATGTAAAGTTCACTTGTGAACTACCTCTTGTAACTTTTGAAGAGTTTACTTAATGTAAAAGTGAAAGAATCTTAAGTGGTTGAGTCCACATGATCAAAAAGGGAAAGAGGAGCCACGAATTCGTGATTTGTGGTAGGTAGAGAATCAAATCAATCATTGATTGATTGGAGAGTGATTGAGGGAAGTTAGCCTCCCAAACTCAACTATAAATAGATGGCAGTTTTAGTCGTGGTTAGAGAGACCTATGTGAAGACCTCCAAGAGCTGAGCTTTATGCCATATCAAGGTGATTACAAGGCACACATATGTATCAGTACGTCCATTGTATTGTACAAGCAATATACTTTCATTTTCATGATCATTGGGGTTCATATTTCCATGTTCTTGTGAAGTGTACTACTCACTGCCATTACTCTCAGTTTTCTCAGTCAGATTGCAGAGATGTTTTCTCTGAGCTTGGTGCATCAATTTCAGTGATTTAACTTGGTAAAGTTAGCTCTATAAATCTACTATATGCTCACAAAATTTCATGTCATTTGGATGTTGCAATCTTCAGTTATATTTATTTGAAGTCAACAGGGTCTGTTCATCTTCACTTCTCTGTCAGGTACCCGATTTTTTCACTCACCTTGTCAGAGCCATTTCTCAGTGGTTACTTATCCAAATTCAGTGATGTAAAGCTTGTTAGATTTAGCTTACTGTCTAGTATAACCATACAACGTTTCATAATCATTGGATTCCTACATTTTGAGTTATTTTTATTTTTTTGCTCATTGGTCTCAAATTGTAGCAGCCCGTGAAAATCGGGATGATGACATCACTTGTTAAAACTCATTCTCAGTGTGTGGTTTATTATTTTTGATGAGATTACTCTTGAAAGTTAGATTGTTAAGCTACCTAGACTTCCCCAAGAGGAATTAAGCTAATTGCTGCTGTGCTCAGAGAATTATGTAAAACACTAGACAGGTGTATGAACCAAGAATAGCAAGTTTTCACCCTTGAGCTAACTCCAACTTATCTGTCATCAGATCAGAAAGAAGATTCGACTCTTATTATGAATGCAACATGTGAAGCCTCACATGAAGACATGAGAGTATTTTATATTGACTCAGGATGTAGCAACCATCTGAGTGGAAACATTGCCTTGATGACTGATCTAGATTATAATGCAATTAATCATACAGTCCAAACAGGTGATAATACAAAGCACAAGGTAAAGTCAATTGGTTCAGTCAAAGCCAAAGATGGAAGCACTCTTTTGAGTAAGGTTTTGTATGTTCCTACAATTCCTAAAAATCTGATAAGTGTAGGACAAATTGTGGAAAAAGGATATGAGGTAAAGTTCACAAATGATGAATTTTATGTTGAAGACCCTAGTCAAGGGTATAAACAGATTGTTACAGGGAAGAAGGAAGGAAGGCTCTTCACATTAAAGGTACAAGGAAATATTGGACATGCTATGTTTGCATATGGAGAGCAAAAGGTGTCAGAATTGGATCTTTGGCACAAAAGACTTGGACACTTTAATGAGAGAGGTATCAAAGAAATGATAAACAATGCTTCATAAGGAGTTCTTCCATCCAAAGCTTTACAAGGTAACCTATTCACAAGGTATGTTGCAGTGTTGATAGCTTCTGCCCATAGGTAGTTTGGACAATTCTTTTCCTTCATCATTGCTCTTGCAAACTCTACAAGAGTTCTAATTCTTCTTTCTGCAACTCCATTTTGTTGAGGAGAGTACCTGCAATTTACTTCTCTTTTTATACCTGCATTCCACAAATAATCATCAAAATCTTTAGAGAAATACTCTCCCCCTCCATCTGATCTCCACCTCTTGAGATTTTGTCTTGTAATCCTTTCTACATAAGCATGATAATGCTTGAATGTCTTGAACACTTCTAATTTATCCTTGATTACATATAAAGTAATCCATCTGGTTGCATCATCAACAAACAACACATAATATCTGGATCCATATATGCTATAGTCCCTTGAAGGACCCCACACATCTGTATGAACTAACTCAAGCATGTTTGAATACTTGTACCCTCATTTATTGTATGAACTTTTGTGTGCTTTACCTAATTGACAAGCTTCACACTTGTACACCATGTGTTGACCTTCAACATTTGGCATACCAAGCACCACATCATTCTTTGACATTTCCTTTATGGCTCTCTCATTAAAATGACCTAGCCTTTTATGCCATAGGTCTAATTCAGACATCTTTTGACTTCCATAAGTAAATAAAGCATGTCCCACATTGCCTTGGACTTTGAGAGTAAACAACCTTCCTTCCTTTTTTCCTGCAATAATATTTTTATATCCCTGATTTGGATCTTCCACATAAACACCATCATTTGTGAATCTGACTTCATATCCCTTCTCCACAATTTGCCCTACACTTATCAAGTTTTTAGGAATAGTAGGAACATAAAGTACCTTGCTCAAGAGTGTACTTCCACTCTTTGTCTTCACTCATCCAATGCTCTCCACTTTATGCTTGGTTTTGTCACCTGTTTGAATTGTATGTCCATTCACCCTTTGCTTCCATATCAGTCATCAATGATATATTGCCACTCAGATGATTGCTACATCCTGAGTCAATATAAAACACCCTTTGATCTTCTCCTACTGCTTCATGAGTTGCATTCAAGATAAGAGTCATGTCATCCTTTTGATCTGATGCATAATTATAATAATTATTGTTGTAGGACTGAGATTGAAAACTTCTTCCACCTCCTCTAGCATATGATGTCCTACCACCTCTTCCTCTGAAGTTGCCTCTTTGGTTTCTGCCTCCTCTACCTCTTTGATTGAAGCTCTGGTTATTACTTCCACCATTTTGATTGTTATACCAACAATCATTTGCCAAATGATTGGTTCTACCACAAATCCAACAAGCTTTAGTATTGTCTTTGTACTTACCTCCTCTTCCTTTACCTCTGTAGTTCATCTTTCCTTTTGTAAAGTTAGCTTGACTTGAAGTTCCTTCATCATCAGCTGACTGCTTCCCTTTGCCATTCTTTTTCTTGTCCTTGGAGTACATAGCTTGACTTGCACTCCTATCATTGTCTCCCTTAATGTCCTGCTCAAAAGTTAGCATGTGTCCTAGCAATTGATTAAGATCAGGAGTAAAGTGATCTAATGACAATTCTATGGACAATATGAAAGGCTTCCACTTCTCATCTCCTCTCAGACCTGTAAGTATTTGCCTTACCAACTTATCCTCTTCAATGTCTTCATCTACTGCTCCCAAGCTATCTGCAATATCCTTCATTCTTGCCACATAATCAGAAATTGATTGTGAGCTCTTCTTCTTGAAGGTTGTAAACCCTGCCCATTGAAGACTTCCTTGACTTGGTTGTGTTTTGGAAATGCTCTTCCAAAGCATTCCACACATCTATTTGCACTTTCCAATCCTCTAATATGAGGTAAAAGATAATCATTTACAACCATGTAAATGATGCTCCTAGCTTGAGCATCCTTTCTCATCCAATTCTTCAAACCTGCAAGTTCGCCCCTAGTTGGAACACTAGGATCTTCAAACTCAGGTTTTTCTTCTTCTCGTGTGATGAATGCCATCAAGTCTTTGCTCATGAGGTGTGCTTCCATCCTCATGGACCAAGCTGGATAGTTCTCCCTATCTAGCTTATCAATATGCAAGCTTTCTCCCATCTTTGATCTTTTGTGTCTGCAATTACTATGATTTATGATAAAAGAATGTACCTTTGATATGAAGCTTTAATCCTTCTTGATCCTTTGAACTCGTGCTTTGTACTTCTACACGTTATCTCCAAGAATTTGATTCTGTCCTTCTTCAATTAGAAGAAACTTCAATATCTGCCACAGTCGAGACTTCCAATGCCTTTACTTCACTTGTATTGCACCTTCAGCTCTGATACCACTGTTGGAGACCTCTAAATCTCCAAAGGTTTGATCTATACTGATTTAAGATCTTCTCTATATCAGTTATGGACCAAACTTTACACAAATGTTATCTTCATTTACCAAAACTTTCAACTATCACTTCTCTGAGTGAAAATCTTCATTCTTCAACAGTCTGCTTCAATGATTGACTTCATTACCTACACATATCTTCATATTTCTTCAAACCAATGATGCACATATATCCACACTACCTTTGTGAAATCATATCCACCATTAGTCCTTCAAAAGAATCATTAAAACTTTAATTTGATCCTTAAGATAAAAAATATGTCAGAAATTGTCTTCTTGAACAAGCGACTTTGACGTAGGTAACTTCTAAGGTTGATTTCTCACAGCACATATCCCATTTTGCTAAATGCTTTTAGCCATAGCTTCCTTACCTTCTAACTTAGATTTTGAATGCTCAGGCATCAAAAACTTTACACTATGCACTAAGATCTAAGCAAAACATTTACACAAAAAAGTGTGCGACTCTGAGAGGTCTACTTGCAGACTTTACATACACATGTTCCTATTCTTCATACTCACAGCATGAAAGGAATTAGACCATGAAACTTTGAACATAGCTTCATTAGCTTCTAGATTAGATGTGTACAAAAGGATTTCTGATCCACTTGATCAGACTGAGAGAAATCTACGAAATACTCGTCGCTATTTTCTGAAGATGACTCTCTTCACATTTATATCCATGACACTTGTCTTCTAATGACTCTCTCATGTATTTCTTTACATCATTGACTTATATACATAAAGTTCTAGACTTATCCCGCGTCTATTACATTACTCCTTATCATCCTTAAGATTATCTATACTCAAATTACAAGAATTTCCAACTATAATGTACATATGTATACAAGCTTCAGTTCTGAGATCTCTTCATTTTCTCAAATGACTTCTTTCACTTCAATCTCATCATAGACTTGCTTCAAGCTCTTTGTAATCATCAATTTGTGATTGTTTTGTTCCAACAAAGCTAACCTCAAAAATGAGCTCTCCAAACCTTTGTATAGTTATTTGAGTGGTTTTGGCCCTATGTAGACCTAGTGTCGGGCCTAATTAAAAATTAGCTGCTAGGGATTATTTGGGGGCTCAAACGGAATTTAAAAATTATGAAAATTGGCAGGATGATAGTTCTAATACTCCTCAAGCTCAAGCACTCCTCGGCTTGAACAAAATGGAGTTGCAAAAATGGAAAATGGTATTTACAATGGTTTTTAGTGATAAAAATCTCTATTTTTATAGGGATTTCTTCTGAAAATTTAACATGTGCTTCTTGGAGCTCCCTACATGCTCCTTCTTCTTGTGTGTCCACTTCCTTGATGCGCTTCCATGATTTGTCCTTAACCTTGAGTTTCAACACTCCCCCCCCCCTCTAGAGTCGGTCGTCCCCGATAGACCCGTGTTGGCGTAGGAGTTCCATGTAGGACTTGAGGGGTAATGTCCATTAACAAGAGTGGTTCATCTTCCAAATGTAGCTTGGTCAGTTGTTTGGTTCATTAGTTTTCCCCTGCTATCCTATGCAATTTCTGGTCCCATTGTATGCACTTATTCCTTGGATTTGAGCAGGATGGTGTATTTGTGAGCATCCCAAAAATTGCTAATTGCTCAAAATAGGTTGTCACTATTGATTTTGAGCAACTATCAGCTGTGAGTTGCTTCATAGCTATTGATGTTATAACCTTTATGTCCTTTGAATCTTTCAGGCCAAGTACTCATAACCCATAATGAAGGATGGGTAAGTGTATTGGTGCATGGGTTGAAAACATTATGTGCCTTGTGCACGACCTTGTAATGTGGACCTATTGTATGCATACTTGGAAAATGCATGGGAAGAAGTATGGTGCAAGAAATTGGGTCTTGAGTGAAGTGCTCAAGGGTACGCTGATGAAGAGGTTTCCTAATCTACCATGGTTATAGTGTTATTACAGTCGGCAATTCTTACCATGGTGAAGGGTCCATGGATCTGCATTCTTCGTGGTGCGCTCCCATCATGGTGATTGACCATTTTCCTTGTCTTGCTTGTTGATGGATGTCCTTGCTGATGGTTCATTTATGAGATTCTTCAATCACATGGTCATGTCTCCTCTCGTTGTCTTTTCTGCTTCCTCATTTTTTTGGAACAATGGAATAAAACAAGAAGAAAGGTCTTAGCATCAATAAAATATCTTACATATGTCAGATGTGTTGCATGTGCATGGGATTCTCAATTGTGTCTATGTACGACCGTGTAAGGTGGCCCTATATTAATGCATACTTTGGAAATGCATGACTTGAATGGTGCAAAAGACAAGGTTATGCCAAAGGCACATGGTTGCTGCACATCGAGGCTTTCAATGCTGTTGGTGGATGTTGATGTAGTCTTTGTTGGAGGTAGCTAGTGGATCTTGAAATGATGTGATAAGTCGATGGTTAAATAATAGCTGACCATTTCTCCCTTTAGGGATCCATTTGAGAACAGTGTTTGATTGCATAGAGATCAACTTAGGCTTCTTCATCTATTGATGGTTGCTTGAATTTTTTATCCCTCGTGGTTGGCTCTTTGGTCTTGTGGGTGCCACTCATGCTTTTGTCTTCCAAACCCATATCCTTGATGATTGTCTTCATACTTTTGTCGAAGGGTTGAGTTTATCTTCTTTTGGTCTCTATGCACAGTTCTTACCCTTTCCTCTCCTTGGCCTCTTTGCTGAGACCGTTTGCATGGTAGAGAGCATAGGCCTTTGCGCATGTAAGAGTCCTTTGGGAACCCACATGTGTACTCGCCCCTGTTGAGCTACAACTAATTTCTTAGGCACCCAAATTTGTCGGAGAGCTTTTGGTTGAGGTGGTCCTGGTTGCTTGTTTCTTGTCTTCACATGGTTGGCTTGCTTGAGTGGGAATTGTGTTGGCAAGGTTGGTGGTTGCTCTCCTTTTTGTACCCTGATCTGCTTCATGCCCAGAACTACTTTCTTCTTGAAATCTCTTTGTCTATTTGATATAGTCATTGTCGTGTATTGTTTTGCTTGCCTTTTTGGTTGAGTTGTGGTTGTGGCACTAGTTCTTGCATGAGAGGTGGAGTTCGCTTGCCTTTGAGCTAGTTCTTTCATGATTGAGTTCTTCTGGAACATAGGTCTTTTGACACATACATCTTTTTTGCTAAGATTAGTCCTAGAAGAACTAAGAGAATGTGTGACATCTGGATTTGTGAGCATGCAATTCTCTAATTCTTATGGGATGCATTGTTCCTATACCCAAACTTGAAGAAGTTGACTTCTTAGGTTCAAGTTGACTGCATGGTCGTAAATCCAATCTTGACCCAAGATAAGTGGGTCTGTAAGGTCTTCATCATGACACAGTAGCATTTTTACTTTCATTGGAACATCTTGAATGTAGATGGGAAGTTCCACCTTGCCTAGACAAGGGGTTTCCACACCTCCCAATCCTATGACATAGGCTTCTATGGGCTTGATGTCCAATTGTAGGTCTTGGCAGTATGAAAGTCTTATTGCACTAGTTGCTACACTTGAGTCAACCAATGCTCTCACCATCCTTACACTCTTTGCTCATCCTACCTCCATGGTCACAAAGGGGCGTCGATCGTTTATTTGAGAAGTAATTATGCCCGATTTTTGGCACATGTCCATGTGATATTTTGGGGCTAACTCTCAACTCTTATTCTTTCGGATTCTTAGCTGTATTGAGTCTCGTTAGCATATCCTCTGTAAGAGGTTCTCGATATATCTTGACTCTACATCCACTGATATAGTTTGGCAAGATGTCACCTTCCAAGGTGGCCAATTGAATCGCATCGGTAGTGAAAATTTGATTAATGATCATGGGTCCATATTCTCTTTTTTCCAATTTACGAGCATGTTGCTTTAGCATATAAACCAGCACTAGATCTCCTTCTTTCAATCCTTTATCTTTTATATGGGCATCAAAGTATACCTTTTGCCATTTCTTTGTAGCATAAATGCCTACTGCCGCGCGTAACCTTGTCTCACCTAAGCGTTCTAGATCAAAGATCCTGGATGACAACTCGTGTCCATTCCACTCATGCTCTTGTGCTACTTTCAAGGCTAGGATTAGGAAATCTAATGGTAGCATAGCATTCTATCCAAAGACCATCTAAAATGGGGTGGCATTGAGTACTATGTTGTAGGCAACTCGATAAGCCCAAACAGCATGATGAAGTTGTTTGTCCCAATCAAAGCGTTTATTATTTGTGAGTTTTGTCAACATGTTACATAGTATCTTCTTTGTGCTCTTGGCTTGTCCGTTAGCTTGTGGATGATAGGGGGAGGACTTCTTATGTATCACCAAGAATTCTTGGAGAAGGTTTTCAATGACTTCATTCAAGAAATGCGTACCTCTATCGCTTACTAACTCTATTGGTAACCTATATCTAGTGAACATGTTCTCGAATAAGAAGTTAGCTGTCATTTGAGCATCATTCTTTGTTGTGGCTTTTACTTCCAGCCACTTGGTAAGGTAATCAATGGCTACAATAATGTATTCTGCATGGGAGTTTCTAGCTAGGGGGTTAATAGGACCTACAAAGTCTATACCCCACTTCAAGAATGCACATGCTTCCATCATTGGTCTCAAAGGCATCTCATCTTTTCTTATCAGATATTGTGCACGTTGGCATGTGTCAAATTTCTTCACATAAGTATGTGCATCCATATGAAGAGTGGGCCACCAAAGTCCTGAGAATAGAATGGTCTTGATTACTCTATCAGGCCCAAATAGTCCACCTTCAACACCACTGTGTGCAGTTTCTAAGACATTCAAGTAGTCTGATTCATGAACGCACAGTCTTAAGTATCCATCTTTGCCTCTTTGATATAGGTTGTCTCCTACTAAGGCATAGTCCTGATCCTCTTGCTCCATGCTTCGTTTCCTTGCTAGACTAGCCGCATTTGGTAATGTTCCCAATCTCATGAATTCTACCAATGGAGCGCTCCAATCCAGAATTAATGACATGTGATAAAGGGTAGCATGCTCCACTAGGGGTTTCTCTTTGCACGTTGGAGAATTTTTAATCCACTCATGAATTTCTTTGTCCATGCTAGGCCAATACACTCCTTCATGGGCTTGTTCACTGTTTAGAATAGTGAATACCTAGCAATCCTTCATGGGCTTGTTGCAACCAACTACTATGTTCATCCTCCTCGATACAACAAGCTAATACACCATTTGTATCTTGTTTGTACATGCTTCCTACCAATATTTGATATTTTTGCAATTTTACAATTTACTCTTTGTTTGTTTTCATATTCTTGTTTGTAGGTCCAAAGGTTAAGATAGGTACCAGCTTATTTGCCCATTTAGAAACAACTTCTAAATTGAACAGATAAGCATCGATCAATTCATCAGAAACTCCTTGCGGTGACTTGCCTAAAGTGATGCGAGAAAGGTGATCTACACTAAGGTGGGTCCTGCCTCTCCTAACAACCACTTTGAAGTCATATTTCATTAGTAAGAGAAACCATCTTACTAAGCGTCCTGTATTCCAAGGTTTATTGACTAAATACAATAAGGCTTGGTGATCAGTAAAAAACTTGAACTTGTTGGCCAATAGATAGTGTCTAAACTTCTTCACAGCATATACCATGCCTAAACCTTCTTGCTCAGTTTTGGTATAGTTTCGTTCAACAACATTCAATTTCTTGCTAGCATATGCTATTGGCAAATCTAAATTTCCTTCACCAGTGGGTTGTGCTAGCGCACATCGGATTGCATGATTGGATGCATCTACATGGTCCAGGAATGGCTTATTCCAATCAAGAGTGGTCAATATTGGTGTTGTGCACAAACGTCTCTTCAATTCATTGAAGGAATTTTCACATTCATCGTTCCACTCAAAGTTTGTTAGCAAGGCATAAAGAGGTTTGGCTATGATTGCATACATGTGGATGAACCTGCAATAATATCCACAATGGCCCATAAAGGCTTGTACCTCTTGTACATTCCTTGGCTTGGGTAGTTCCACTATGGCTCTTACTTTGTCCTCATTTGTTGATATTCCATTCTTAGAAACAATGTGACCTAAGATTTTACCTTGTTGTACCATGAACACACACTTCTCTGGGTTTAGACACACTCGATATTCTCTACACTTGTTGAAGATCTATCTGAGCTCAGGGATGTGGTATCTTCTTTCTTGGGAATGAGCACATAAATCATCCACATATACTTCTAAGCTCTTTCACAAGAACTCTTTGGAGACATGACACATGAGCCTTTGGAATGTTGCAGGTGCATTGGTGAGCCCAAATGGCATCACACAGAATGCAAAGATTCCCCACTCTGTGGCAAAAGCTGTTTTGTGTTGATCTTTTGGGGCAATGGCTACTTGGTTGTAGCCTGAAAATCCATCAAGAAAGTTATAAACTTCCTTGCCTCCAACACGCTCCAATAAATGTTTAGTGATTGGAAACGGATAACTATCTCTGATTGTAGCGGCATTAACTTTTTTAAGGTTAATACAGACTCACAAGTTTGTGTTCTTTTTGGGCACCACTACAATGGGGGACACCCATTAATTATGCTCAATCTCATAGATATATCCAGCTTCAATCAACCAGACAATTTCTTCTTTGATTTTAGTTGCATAAGTGTCATTATATGTGTAGGGCTTTTGTTTGGTGGGCTTGGCATAAGTGGTCATAGGGATCATATGAGAGCAAATTTTTGGATCTACTCCCTTCAAGTCTCTATAGTGCCACACAAACACGTCCCTATATTCCCTTAATAGAGCTATAAGCTCTATTTCTTCTTCTACACTTATGTCATCTCCTATGTATGTACATCTCTCTTCATTCTCCTCAATGGTTACAACAATTTTTTTGGTTTTCTCTTTATTATCATATGCTCCTCCTATGATGGCCTCTCTCTTAGGCATTCGTACCAAAATTTTTTGGTCTTCAACTTCATATTTCTTGAAATTTTCTGGTACCTCAGACAGTGATTCCTCCTCTTCTTGTTTCATAGGTTTTCTCTTCTTTTTCTTTTGACATCCTTCACTTCCATCCTTTGAATTTACGGTTTTAATGCTTGTGAGAGGTTCTTCTTCTTTTTGGGTAAATACTCCTATATCTTCTAGATAGTTCTTTTCTGAATTAAAGCAGCTATCCATCACAATGGACTCTAGATCGTCATCATTCTCTTCTTCTTCTATGAAGTCACTAGGGTCACATTCTTCTAGCAAGGGTTGACACATTAACACTGAAATATCATAACCCTCCTCATCACAATGAGGTGTCCACTGTTCTTCATTGACAGCAATGTCCATGGTGGCCAAGATTTCTGCCCAACCATGAGGCTCAAATTCCTCATCTCAAAATATCATCAGTGTATAGGCTGGGTCTTCAATTGGTCTTTCTCCTTGAGAAGTTCCTTCTTCTCGTGCTTTTAGGCATCTATCCTCTTCCTCTGCCACCTTGCACATCCCCAAATGCATATCTTCATGCATGTAGGATGGGTCAGGTGAACTTCCAGAATGCATAGAGATAGAATCTTCTTTTGCTTTGTGGATAGGATTCCACTATAGGGGTGGTACGTCTCTGAAGGTGTAATCCTTCAAATTGACCTTGGTGGTGACCCCTAAGTGTTGTAAGTACAAGGAATTGGTTTCCCAATCCTGTACTAGTTGCAGTTGTCTTAGGAAGGGTCTTCCTAGGATCATCTCTTAGACATTATTTTTTTCAAATTCACATATAGCAAAGGTGTGTTCAAACTCTACACCACAAGTGGTTAGAGTAATCCCTTCAAGCAATCCTAGAGTTCTTTCAAAATGACCATGTGCCATTTGAAGCTTCATTCTAGTCGTTCTTAATGTGGGTTTTCCCCATCGCTTCCACAAGGAGGTGGTCACAATAGCAACACCAACAACTGAATCTACGATTGCTTTGGTTGTGTAACCCTTGTAGGTGATCAGAAGATAAGCATTACCTTCTTCACCTTTGTTCATGTCTTGTATTTTATCGAGAGGTATCTCTAGTACTTTCTACTTAGAGCTTGATTTTGGCATATTGGAATCAAGTTATGGGACTTGATCCTTCATATGATTCCATAGCTCTGGTTATACTTTTAGCATTTCTTCTACGGTTAGATGACATTGAACCTTAGTGTTCTTCACGACATCAGTGTTCCTTGGAACCACTGAGTCTTCATTTCTTACCAATATTGTGGGAGGTCTGATCTGAAGAGATTCAGATTCCCATGGGTCTGTGAATTGAGGCAACTCTTGTAAAGAATTAGATTCAAAATCTAATCTTCCATCTTCTTGTTGCTCTGTTTGGTCTCCGTAAATAGATGGAATGTCTTGGGGAAATTGATCATGAAGATCATCAATTTCAAGAATAGGAGAGGGATTACCCTTCTCCTTGGCCCATTTATCTTCTTGTATTTCTCGCAAGAACTCTTGAGAGTATTGTTGAATTGAAAGAGGTGCTTCCTCATCTATGGAATCAGGAACATAAGCTTTCATTGGTGGACAATTTTCTCTTTCAACAATTGGTTGAGCCTGTTGTTGGCATACAAGTCAGATGAAGAGCATACTAGCGCAACGGAGGAGTCATGCACAATACGGCAACAAGGCCCAATCATTTTTTCCATGGACCATTTACAACTCAAGTGATTTTAATCACTACACAAACATTGTAAATTCCGTTTTTGGTAGAATAGACTCCATTTTGTGCAAGCCGAGGAGTCCTCGAGCTTGAGGTGTATTAGAACTAGCTACATATCAATTTTCATAATTTTTAGACTCTGTTTGAGCCCTCAAATAGGCTCTAGAACCTAATTTTTAACTAGGCCGGACACTAGGTCTGGACAAGACCAAAGCTAGTTAGAAAACTATAAAAAGAGCTAGAGAGCTCATTTTTGAGGTTAGATTGTTTGTGAATTGAGCTTATGTAAGAGACTTTTTGACTAATGCAAAGAACTCCATTGTTCCTCTCCTTGTTCTTGCCTTGTGTGCGCGTGTGTGTGTATGTGTGTGCATGCTTGTGTGCTTCTCACTCACACACTTGTGCCTTCACTTGCTCATAGTCTTCATACTAGTCCTCACGTCTCCATGGATTGACAATTATGAGGTGAATCTTCTCACGTTGGTACTCACCATTGTGCTAGAGTGACACCGAATTTGGCGCCGTTGCCGGGGAGAGAGCTTCGAGGACGAGCGTGTGATGGTAAGATGTTGAGTTGAGACATTGGAGTTATAGGTAATATCCTTCCTTCTCTTTATTTTTCTTCATTTTTTCCTTACTTTCGCATCACCATCATCACCATCATCATCCCCACCATCTCCCACCTCCATCTCCATCTCCACAAAAAATTTCAGTTTTTGGTCATATTACACTCCCCACCTCATTTCCCTCATTTCATTGTGAGAGAGAGCGAGAGAGAGCTTGCATGCTATCTATTTTTGGTGTGTTTTTGAGCTTTTGTTGCAGGAACTAGTTGTACCACCTTCTCCAGCAGTGTGCGCAGGTACGACAGACTCTGCACAGGTCCCGGGACGACGACCTCTGTCTGTTGCGACAGACAAAAAAACTTAATATTTTGTGAATGCGTGTTTGGCACGGTAACCTACACCATTAGAGCACTCCAAATCACTAGAAGTTTCTCAAAAATTTGCGTTTTTCAATCTATCGCGACACACACCGTCTATCGCGACAGACATCGTCTATCGCGACAGGCACCGTCTATCGCGACAGGCACCGTCTATCGCGACAGGCACCGTCTATCGCGACAGACACCGTCTATCGCGACAGACACCGTCTATTGCGACAGACACCGTCTATCGCGACAGACCACTCTATCGCGACAGACACCGTCTATCGCGACAGACCACTCTATCGTGACAGACACCGTCTATCGCGACAGACCACTCTATCGCGACAGACACCGTCTATCGCGACAGACCACTCTATCGCGACAGACACCGTCTATCGCGACAGACCACTCTATCGCGACAGACACCGTCTATCGCGACAGACCACTCTATCGCGACAGACACCGTCTATCGCGACAGACACCGTCTATCGCGACAGACACCGTCTATCGCGACAGACCACTCTATCACGACAGACACCGTCTATCGCGACAGACCACCCTATCGCGACAGACACCATCTATCGCGACAGACAGCCCCCCACGATAGTTTGTGTCTATCGCGACAAACACCGTCTATCGCGATAGACAGACATTTTCGGCAAAAATTAAGGGGTAATTTTTTTGGAAATTTAGGCTAAATTTTGGGCATATTTGCACTCTCAAATACTCACACACTTGCAAAGGCCTTAGAAAAATGCATTAAAACTCTTGAAAGGTTCTGTTTGTCTGTTTAACCCCCTAAACCCTGAATGGTTATAACTTTTTCATACGAAGTCCATTTTTTGAGCTCTAGGGCTTGTCGGAAAGCTCGTGGCATATCCTACACGCCCTCAACTGTTTTTTATAAGAATAATGTGTTGATTTTCAGATAGGATATTTGGAAGTTGACACACTGAGGGGTAGGAACACCAAGGGAGCTCTAGAGGAAATTTTTAGCAATACAAAAGGGGGAACAAGGGTCATTAAAAAAGTGTCTGAAATAAATTGTCTGTCAATTGAAGGATCAACTTGAAGCTAAACTTGGGATTCTTACAGGATCATCGAGAGCTCTTGGAGAAAGCAAAGTAAGTGCCAAGGCGAACAAGCTCGGGAACGTGCTTCTTGGGTAGACCAGCATCGCCAGGAGGAGCGACTTGAGGTTGGAACATCACTTAACCCCCTCAGTCTATTCTTAGCATAGGCTAAGTGCGAGTAGTTGTTCTGATTGACTAGGGGTACGATAGGAACACTCAAGTTTGAAGAGCCCTTAATTTCTCAAGTGCAAGGGTAGGCAAAATTGTAGTCAAGGGATAACTTAAAGGAAAAAGAACTTAAGCTAAGCGGACGCAGAACATCAAGTACGACCCACGAAAGTGCTCCTGATGACGCTTAACTAAAAACAAGAAAACACATCCAAAGGAACTTAAAAGGAACAAGTGACTGGTACCAAAGAATCAGCAACGTACAAAGGGCATATGAACCTTAGGTCAGGTAGAAACCTAGGGAGAGACAGACAAAGTCTTAGATCTTTAGAGGCTAGTGTCAATCATACTGCGAGGTCTTGGGCCCAGCAGTTGAGCCATCATTTGTATTACCCTAGTTCTGAGACTAGCGAGTCTAAGATGTCCCACGGTATGGAGAGACCTACAGGAAGTTCGGGGGTGCCATATTTACATAGGGTGGAAGGCCCTTACAAGATGCAACTCGAGTACCTTAGGACCAACTGATTAGGTGCTAGCATCTATGAGGACAGCCTAGGAAGGTCTGTGGTACAGATTAAGAATCCTGATCAATCCATTGGACTATAGCACCCAGCTGTCAAGTTTGAAAACGGAGCATACTTGGACAAAGAAGGAACCATATACGTAGTCACCAGTCACCCAGATAGGACGGACGAATTCGGAAATGTGATCCCAGAAGCGGACTTAGGCGACCTAGAGCAAGGAAACATAGGTACAGAACCTAGAACCCCTCGAGGCAAATCGGTTCTCACTAGGATTATCACACCAGAGTGGATTCCCCAAGACAACAAGAGCATAGATCTGCTTCTGAACCGAGAGACTGACGAAGCCTTTTGGAGGTATAAATCTGATCGGCCAATTGATATAGGAACAATCATGATCTATGAGTTTAAGGATCCTGATAGCCCAGGCAGAGTGACCTACTTGGATCACGCTTCAGAGAGGATCTTTGTGGTGACAGAACATGATAGACATGCTTACACTTGGAAGGGTGAATTTGTTTTTCCCCAACCAAGATCGAATGTATCCTATGGTCACCCTGGAGCTGGAACATCCCAAGCTCATGGAATTCAAAGAGATAGAAGTAGAGATAGGCCAGAAGTAAGCTTTGCCAACACAGGGGGCAGAGAAAGAACAAGAATGGAAACAAATAGAGTAGAACCTGAGATACTTAGAGCTCACAGGAAATCAAAGAAATGCGGATGAGTTCCCTCTACCACGACCTAGAGAGCACACAAGGACTTTGAGACCGACTCAGCTAGTTAAGTCCATGAAGAACTACTTCGATGGCACTGGAGATCCATACGATCATGTGGCTGAGTTTATGCAAGTCTTGAGAGCTGAACAAGTGGAGGATCTATTCACACAGTACAATGCCTTTGGTCTAACCCTTAGGAACACCGCCCTGACATGGTTTCAACCACTAAATGAGAGACAGTTCAGGAGCATAGACCAACTCCTAGAGGCTTTCATTATTGAATTCTCTAAGAGTGGCATAAGACATAATACCTCCTCATTGATTCACAACTTTAAGCAAACCCCTCAAGAAACCGTGAGACTTGCAGGAAGAAGATTTAGACAATATCTTGAAAGATGCCCTGTTTCGGAGCTCCCCACACCAGCTAAGCAAGTGGCTCTATTCTTGGACGGACTGCTAAGTACCAAATTAAGATCATATGTGTACTTGAAGGACCCTAGGACCATAGAAGAGTGTGTACGCATGTGTACTGACATTGAGGATAACCTAGGGGAGGAGCTAGAGCTTTCCAAGATATACAAAGATTCAGATAGTGCCTCTAGCCTCTCTTCCACACAATCCACATCAATTGAGGAGCTTGCGGAAAAAGTAGCTCAAAAACTAGGCGTCTCTAGTAAACAAATTCCTAGATTTGCCCCAGTAAAGAGGTGTTATACTTGCGGTGGTGACCATATGGCAAACGCATGTCCCATCACGGCTCAACCCCAAGTGAACCCTAGCAGCCAATATTGCACCATAGAGCGAAGGTACACAAATCACTCAGCACAGGACTGCCCATACAATAAGCAAGCGGTTAGGTAAACCTACCCTCAGCCATACCCTCAACAAGGCAGATACCAGAGTCAATATTCACCACAACAGTATATTAGGCCTCAGCAAAATTACCAACCGCAATATCAGGCCCAATTGAGACCCCAGCCAGTGCTAGCACAGCAACCACCTGCTCCTACTAATGTGATTCCGGTCAAGTATGCTGCTGCAGAAGAAAACCTAAATAGAGCGATAGTCCCAGTAACACCATTAATCTCAGAAAGTGATCCCAGTGACCATAGCTTTGATTCTACACATGTTGATAGTCCCCAGGCTTACTACATGCAGTCTCCTGAACATGGTGAGTCTTACTACAATGAGGAACCGAGTGAACCTATTTGGGAGCCTGAATATGCTAATGTCATGTACACAAACCCCAACTCTAGACCTCAACCTAGGCAGATACGACCCCCTTTTCCTAGAGGACCTTGCTTCAGATGCCAGGGCGATCACCTCATACGTGATTGCCCCATGCCTGCACCTACACAACCCCAATCCGTGACGATCCAAGGCTTTTGCCAGGAGTGCGGAAAGGAACATCTCTTACGAGATTGTCCCAAGAATCCCAGCAATATGCCAAAAATCACTCCGATTAATGTTATTGGGTTAGTGGTCAATTCCACAGGAAGTGTCACTTCCACTGCACCAGTGCAGGTAATCACTAGAGCTCAAGCATGGCAGCAAAACCAAGGGGTAAGCCAGGAAAAGATCCCAGACGCTAGCGATACTGAGAGCCAAAATAAGAAGAGAACAAGAGCTTGGAGAGATAGCCGTGAACGTATGAAAAGGCAATGGGCAAAGAAGATGAGTGAGCTTGAGGAAAGTCTACGAGAAACCAAGGCCAAAATCATAGAGATCACATCTCAACCGCACTCTCACACATTCCCACCGCTACCATCCCCATCACCCTCCATCCCTCCACCCTCTAATACACCCCACGTAACCCACCCACCACCCCGAGCAGGATCAGTATTAGTTGATCCCACTCCTGAAGACATAGACATGATGCTTAAAGCATATCAGGCCAGAATCCAAGAAGGGCCAAATGTAACGGATCATGACAAGTGCTACCCCAGAGCTGACCTAGAGATAGAAAGAACCAAGCTTTGCGCGAAAATAGTCGCATTGGCTCAGACTATGTTTGAAGCCAGTCGCCTTTTCAATTACTCGGGCTCAGCCAAGACGCAATTACACTTGGATGGACTTCTAGAGAAGTTAGAGGGCATAATTGCAAGATCTGCCAAGGAAGAAAAAAATCAAGAAAGAGATAAAGCAAGCAAAAACATGACCCATCCCCCACCGAAAGCTTATGTGCCCAATTCCACTGAACCAAACAACCCCCCCTCCCTAGAAAGAATAGAGAATCTAACTTCACAATCACAAAAGGAACTCGCCCCTCAACACCATGACAAGGCTAGTGAAAGAGCAGGTCTTCCTACCCAGAAAGCCTATGTGCCTGAGGCCTACGTGCCTAACTCTACGGAGCCAGACACCTCTTCTTCTATGAATCAATACACACCAGAATTCTTGCGAGAGATTCAAGAAGAGAAATGGGCTAAAGAGAGTGAAGTTCCTCCTCCCATTGAACTTGTGGATGACACACACGATCAATTCCCACAAGACCTTCCTTCCATTTATGGAGAGCAGGTGTTGGGGATTCGTGGACAAGAAGGAGTTTGAGGGTTTGTAGGAGAAAAAGGAGATGATGAAAATGGAATAACAGTGAGAACTTCTGCAAAGGAATACTCCTGGAAACCTTGAATATTGATTATCTTGCAAAAATTACAATGATTGAACATAGGCCAATCAATGACTAAATACAACTTCAGAGAATGTCAATTATAGAAGACCAATTATCTCAAGTCCTCTGGCAGCGGTCTCTCCTGCACCAATCCTTCACTTGCTTCACGCTTCCCTTGTGCACACCTTGCACTAAGTTTCCACCAAGCTAAGGAATTGGTACCTCGGCCGCGCACACACAATAGACCTTGGGACTCTTGGAATCCAACCCCGCCTTCTCTGCACACCTTCCTCTTGACACCTCTTGCACTCTTCAGTGTCGTCACACACTGGTGGCTCTTCCTTTCCTTTCTTGCTTCCTCTGAAGCTCTCTCTTGCTCCTTACTCTCAATGTGTCCCCAAGAATAACCTTTTCCTTTCTCTTGAACCCGCCGGTCCCGTGACTTCTAACTGCCATGGACTCTTGGGCTTCCTTTGATGTCCCAAGATTCTCTTTTTAGTTGGCGGCCAACGAATTGCCCTTTGTCTTGTAGTGACTTTAGTGTAAAACCAAAAATTTTAATGGGGTCATACTTTCACTTGTGCGTACACTTTTCCGCTTCACATGCCTTCACATTCCCTTTTAATTCTTCCTTTGTGTACTAAAGGGGGTTCACCTCAACCCGCTTCTCCAATTTACCCTTTGCGGGACAATTAATTGTCACTTAGGCACTTTGACTTGCACCTGTTGGCTTGACTTGACCTTGTTGACTTTGACCGGTTGGCTTTGACCAACATGACTTTTATGGGCTCAACAGCAGGAGAGTGCCCAATCTCAAGAAAGATTAGACTTTGAGTCTAATTCTTTACAAGAACTACCCCATTTCACAGGCCCATGGGAAGCAAAGTCCACCTGTATGAGAGCACCTACAGTCATGGTAAGAAATGAAGATTCAGTCATACCTAGGAACACAGAGGTAGTGAAGAACACCAAAGTGCAGTGCAATCTCACTTTGGAAGAGCTGCTTAAGGTTAGACCAGAAGTGTGGAAACATGTAGCCAATCAAGTGCCCGAGATAGCAAAACCTCGTTCCCAGGTAGGATCCGAGAGAACAGTGCCAGAAATACCCTTAGACAAGATAGGAGACATGAGTGAGGGCGAAGAGGGAAACACATATCTCCCCATCACTCATCAGGGATACACAACCAAGGCCATCTTGGACTCAGGTGCAGGAGTTGCAATTGTTACCACTTCCTTATGGAAACGATGGGGCAAGCCAGCTCTGAGGCCAACGAGAATGAAAACTGACGGGCACATAGAAAGACCCTTAGGACTACTCGAGGGGATAACTCTCACTACTTGTGGTGTAGAGTTTGAGCACACATTTGCTATCTGTGACTTTAGCAAAAATCAAGCCTATGAGATGATTTTGGGAAGACCATTTATGCGGCAGTTGCAAGTGGTACAGGATTGGGGAACCAATTCCTTGTATTTGCAACACTTAGGTGTTACAACCAAAGTCAATCTCAAGGATTACTCTCATAGAGATGTCCCTCCTATCCAATGGAACCCCATCCATAGAGCCAAAGATGATACGGAATCGGTGCATTCCCTAGGATCAGGATCCTCATGGATGCATGAAGACACTCACTTATGGATGTGTAAGGTAGCAGTAGAAGAAGAGAAGAGAGAAAAAGCCAGGGAGATAGGTGCAAAAGAAACCCATAGATCAATCCAAGACCCAGCCTATGCACCTGTAGTTTTTCCAGACGAAGAATTCGAACCTCACGCCTGGGCAGAAATTCTAGCAACCATGGATGTAGCCATCAATGAAGAACAATGGACACCTCACTGTGATGAGGATGGCTATGACATTTCAGTCTTCTCCATAGATCCGATCATGGGAGAGGCAGTTTTAGAAGAGTGTGAACCTAGCCCTGATGCATTTGAGGATGCGAGCGACTCCGATCTAGAGTCAATCATTATGGACCCACCTTTTGCATCAGATGAGGAATACTTCTATGAAGTAGAATTTCAACCCCAGAAGCACGGAGAGCTTACAAAGGATGTAAGGCTAGCCACACATGTAACCTCTAAGGAAGAAGGAAAGGAAAGAAAGAAGAGAGAAGTCACACCAGAAGAGGAAGAATCTTTGTTTGAGGTCCCGGGAAATTTTAAGAAGTATGAGATAGATGACAGGAGAGTCATGATTAGAATGCCTAAACGAGAGGCACAATTGGGAGAGGCCTATGATAACAAAGAAACCACCAAGAAAATAGTGGTAGCCATAGAAGAAGGAGAAGAGAGGTGCACTTACATAGGACATGACCTCACTGAGGAAGAAGAGCATGAGCTGATAGCCTTGCTAAGAGAATACAGAGATGTATTTGCTTGGATTTACAAGGATTTGAAAGGAGTGGACCCGGACATATGCTCACATACGATTCCCATGACTACAGAGGCCAGAACCTCAAAACAAAAGCCATACACATACAATGACAACTATGCTGCCAAGATCAAAGAAGAGATAGACCGCTTGATTGAAGCTGGATTTATCTATGAAATTGAGCACACTGAATGGGTATCCCCCATTGTGGTGGTGCCCAAGAAGAACGGCAAATTACGAGTATGCATTAACTTGAAGAAGGTTAACGCAGCCAGGATCAGGGATAATTACCCGCTTCCTATCATTGAGCATCTATTAGAAAGGGTGGCAGGCAAGCAAGTGTACAGCTTCCTAGATGGGTTCTCTGGCTACAATCAAGTGGCCATTGCACCAGAAGATCAGCATAAAACGGATTTTGCCACAGAGTGGGGTATATTCGCTTTTAGGGTTATGCCATTCGGGCTGACCAATGCTCCCGCAACCTTCCAAAGGCTGATGTGCCATGTATTTAAGGAGTTCCTGAGGAAGAACTTAGAAGTCTATGTTGATGATCTTTGTGCTCATTCCAACATTAGACAAACCCATATTCCTGAACTCAGACAAATCTTTGACAAATGTAGAGAATATCAAGTCTGCCTAAACCCAGAAAAATGTGTTTTTATGGTCAGGCAAGGCAAAATTCTAGGACGCATAGTGTCAAAGAATGGCATATCTACGGATGAAGAGAAAGTAAGAGCTATAGCCGAATTACCTAGGCCAAAGAATGTCAAGGAAGTACAAGCTTTCATGGGGCATTGTGGTTATTACCGACGATTTATACACATGTATGCCATCATTGCAAAGCCTCTGTACGGACTTCTGACAAACTTTGAGTGGACTGAGGAATGTGAGAATTCCTTCAATGAGCTTAAACGGCGATTATGTTCAGCACCAATCTTAACCACACCGGATTGGAATAAGCCTTTCCATGTTCATGTGGATGCATCCATTTATGCCATTGGATGTGTGCTTGCACAACCTACTGGTGAAGGTAATATGGATCTTCCAATTGCCTATGCTAGTAGACAATTGGATGCAGCTGAACGAAATTATACCACTACTGAGAGAGAAGGCTTAGGCATGGTATATGCAGTTAAGAAATTTAGACACTATTTGCTTGCAAATAAGTTTAAATTTTTTACTGATCATCAGGCATTGCTATACCTCGTAAACAAGCCATGCAATACAGGAAGATTAGTAAGATGGTTTCTCTTGCTAATGGAATATGATTTTGAGGTTGTGGTAAGGAAAGGGAAGACTCATTTGAGAGCAGATCACCTTTCTAGGCTCAAATCGGGAGAAGCCCCACAAGGAGTGTCAGATGACCTTCCTGATGCTTACTTGTTTAATTTGGAAGTGGTGCCGCAGTGGGCTAAGCCATTGGTACCAGTGTTGACATACGGACCTAACCACCCAGTAATAAACACACAGGATAGAGCGGTAGTAAAAGCCCAAAAGTATCACATCATGGCAGGAAGTATGTACAAGCACACAGATCAAGGGATCTTGGCTTGTTGTGTGGAAGAGGATGAGTACGCTAAATGGTTGCAATTAGCACATGTAGGTGCGTTAGAGCAACACTACTCAAAGCAACAAACCTAACAGACACTAAGGAGACTCGGAGTGCATTGGCCGACTATGGAAGCTGATGTCCAAAAGTTGTGCAAGGATTGCCCAATCTGCTGCACTAAACCACCTGTGGAACATGACACTCTTTATCAAGTGTCCATAGTGCCAGATTGGAGTGAACCACTAGTATCCTTTCTGAGGACAAAAACATTCCCTCCAGACATGACTCTAGCTAGGAAAAGGAGTTTAGAACAAGAAGCCCATGATTACTCACTCATTGGTGATAATCTATACAAGCGTGGTAAAGATGGTTACCTGAGACTATGTGTCCATGAGAGTGAATATCTCAAAATCTTGGATACTGCTCACCAAGGTGTAGCAGGGGGACACTTTGGACCAGATCGGGTAATCAAGGCAATACTATTTGCAGGCTTTTGGTGGCCAACCCTTCACATGGATGCACATACCTATGTGAAACGGTGTGATGTTTGTCAGAGAACTCAGTACCCTATACGCAAGGATGAGATGCGACTGAAGCCTATGATGGGCGGACGTGCGTTCTCTAAATGGGGAATAGACTTTGTTGGTCCTATTAACCCCCCAGCTAAGGGTTCACATGCTGAATATATCATCGTGGCCACAGACTATCTAACCAAGTGGGTAGAAGCGAAAGCTACTACAAAAAATGATGCTCAAACAACAGCAAAGTTCTTATTTGAAAATGTATTCACGAGGTACGGATTGCCAATAGAGTTGGTGAGTGATAGAGGCACACACTTCTTGAATGAAGTCATAGAAAACCTTCTCCAAGAATTCTTGGTGATACATAAGAAATCGGCCCCCTATCATCCACAAGCTAATGGCCACGCTGAGAGCACTAATAAGATCTTATGCAATGTGCTGACTAAACTAGTGAACAATAAACGCTCTGATTGGGACAAACAGCTACACCATGCTGTTTGGGCATACCGGGTTGCCTATAAAACGGTACTCCAAGCCACCCCCTTTCAAATGGTATTTGGCCAAAATGTTGTGCTACCCCTGGACTTTTTGATACCTACATTGAAGGTAGCACAAGAGCATGACTGGACAGGCCATGAACTCTCCTCTCGAATCTTTGATCTTGAACGTCTAGGCGAAACACGATTGAGAGCTGCAGCAGGAATCTATGCAGCGAAGAAGAGGCAAAAGGCATATTTTGATACACATGTGAAGGATAAAGGCTTGAAAGCAGGCGACCTAGTCCTCGTCTACACATTGAAGCAGCATGCATGGAAATTAGAGAAAAGAGGTTACGGGCCAATGATTATCAATAGAATCTCCACAAGTGGCGCAGTTCAACTAGCCACTTTAGAGGGCGATATTCTACCAAGTTACATAAGTGGATGCAGAGTCAAGTTATATCAGGAACCCCTTACTGAAGAGATGTTAAATCGACTCAACACTGCCAAGAAACGTAAAGAAGAAGAGAAACGAATTAGAAGATAAGCACAGGCAGAAGCTTTAGAACGCATCCGACGAATGAAATTGAGAAGACAAGGCAGAGACCCGCCTATGCGTGACACTCAAGAATCTGTAGGCTATCCTATGGCCATGTGCGAGACTTCAGGTGGGTATTCCCATAGAATAATCGACCGACGGCCTTTTGTAACCCTAGGAGTAGGACAAGGAAAGGGTGCAAAGATTGTAAGAGCTTTGATTGACTCAGGTGCATCCACTAGTGCTGTCAAGTTGTCTTACTGTCAAGAATTGAAATTAACTGTCGATCCTATAGAAGCATATCTCATAGGATTGGGAGGTGTGGAAACTCCTTGCATGGGCGAGGTGGATCTTCCCATCTCCATTCAAGACGAAGTGATGACAGTCAAAGTACTAGTGTGTCAAGATGAGGACCTCACTGAGGCTCTTGTCTTGGGTCAGGACTGGATCTATGATCATGCAGTCAACCTCAACCTAAGAAGTGGACTTCTTCAGGTATGGGTAGATCATAGCCGAATTACAGTTGAATTGGAAAATGAGGCACTCAAGGAACTAGGCAAGGCACAAACTCCTGGTCCTTCCAGGGGCGCACATGAAGTTGACAATGCTATTTTTGTCCAAAACTGTATGATGCAGAAAGAGGCTAATCTCAACAACGGAGCCAGGGAGAGGACGGAACTCCCTTCTTTTCCAAAGACCAGAAGGTTGCAACAACCCACGGCAGATCAAATACAGAAGAAGCAGAACACTACCGATACTAAATGCCGAAAAAAGGAGCAAAGCAAATTGTTTCAGCCATGGAAGTAAGTATGGAGGCAAAAAGGCGAATACCCTGTTCAGACCAGGTTGACCCCACGGCCAAAACCTCTTATTAGTAGACAACAACATGACACTAATGAGAAGTCCTTCATTAATTCTTCTGCGAAGGTGAAGTCTATTTGGGTACCCAAGAAGTCAATGAAGGCCAGCCCACAATCACGACAAATCTGGGTGCCTAAGGCTTGCTTGCGGGCTCAAATAGCTACACCAAGGCCGCAACCGGTACAACATGTTTCACTCACTCGAACATCTGAGGCCCAGTCTTACGCATCACGCACGGACACATATTCTTCCATGAGCACTAGTAGAATCACTTGTAAATGGGTCCCTAAAAAGCCTCATCTTCAAGCAGATACCCCTATCAAACTCTTCAGAGTCTCCACAAAATCAAGATCAAAGCCCATCCACTGCATTTGGCAACCTAAAACTTGTAATAAACCCCCGGACCCCAGTTGTAAATCCATGCCCACCTACTAACTACATCACTCTCACACTACATCATTCCACTTAGTTCTTAGGTCCAACCAATTCCTAACTACACACACAAGCACCGAGCACTTATTAACCTACTAATCTCTCCCGAACCTCATGATAATGTTGTAATGGGGACAAAAACGGTTCTAACTTGTCCTTTACAATGTTAACACATGTTTCTATATTCTCACAGAATCAGAGGCAAGAAGTAACATGGCAGAAGCGACAGGTCCGAGCTCACAAGTAGGAATACTTACTGCAGGAATCGATGTGGATAGTCTACCTGTGGATGTGCCACCAACTGAACGACATGTGGAGCTGCAACACCTTCAGCAGATCCCGGTACCGGATCCACCCACAGGGATCACAGAAAGAGTCCATGCCAATTCTCATTGGTTCAATGGCATGCCAGGTCCATTAGGAGAGGCCAAGTATATATGGGAGTCTAAGTGCGAGTATGATAGATCATGGGTTAGATTCCAATTTTTCTCCAAGGAGTTTGAGACTCTACAGAACACCGAGGATCTCCAGACCATATGGCAACGTGCAGGGCTAGCAGAATACTTTGAAGCACCACTACCTAAACCGGATCTCCTCCGATGCTATTATTTGGTCTCCACATTACAAGCTAATGAAGAAAAGGACAAACCAGGATCATTTGTTCTTCCTTCCTTGCTGGGCAACAACGAGTTAAAGAGGTTTGAACTTACTGTGGAGTTGGTGAGCGCTGCTTTGAATATGCATGGCACACATGTACCTTCTAAGAAGGATGCTCTCGTTCCTACTAACATGAAGGATAGGAAACTATTGAAGCTTAAAGACATGGCAGCACTCACACCAAACGTGTCCATCCCTCTCCGTATGTGCATGCAACATTTTGCTTTCCCCGGCCAAGACCGCTTCGCACAACCACACAAAAGAATCTGGTTCGCTCTCTACTTAGCGGAGGCAGGTGCGTTACCAATTAAGCTTCCGGTATGGATTATAGATCAATTGTATGAAGCAAATAAAAGGTCTTCTAGGAAATTAGTGGTGAACGGTTGCTGTGCAATCACCCGCATTATTTACTGGTGCCTAGCATACGATGTTCCCATTGAACGTGCCTTAACTTGGGCACAATTACAAATGTTTAAGAAGCTCAAGACATCCACACATCAATCCAAGCGCATGAGGGGTGCAATCCCTTGTGTCCAGACAAGGGAAGTTCTGACTACTCCTGAAGTATCGCCACGAAGGGAGACCACTGTACCTCCCTTTACCATTAGGATACCCAGGTTTGGATCTGAAACTACGACACAAGCTACCCCTTCAGCTCCTCCCGCTCCATCTGAATTTGAATTTGCTACAACTGGAGATGCTGAAGGAATGGATCCTCAGGACTTCGAAGCATTCTTACAAAGTACACAACTCTCGGATGTAGAGTATTATTCAGATGCAGAAGAACAAGGCACATCTTCACAAAGAAGAAGAAAATCTACAGACGACCGCCATGTACATTGGAGTGACGCCCAGCAAGGTCAACAACAAGGACACCTAGAAGACGAAGGAGCATATGAAGAGGAGACCACTGAAGCCCCAGCCTATACAACAAAACTCCGAAGGCTGTATCAAATTATGGAACGAGTGCGATCGCAACAACTGCTCACCGAACAGAGCAGCAGAGTACTCATGACTCAGCTGTTGGAAGAAGCAGGAGTTGATTCAGAATATAATGAAGGTCTCTTATTGATGGCAGAAACATATGGGGTAGTAGAAGCAGTGCGGACCGCCATTAGGAGGTCTCTAAGTTCAATATGATCCACGAAGATTCCAGACACGACCACGCTCAGGTAAGAATACCCAGATCCCCATTACAACGACAGAAGGGCCAATTATTACATCCAAACCCATCAGGACAACCTCCCAAGCAACAGAAACTGCTAGCCAAGAGAACCCAGTCACCCATGAGGAATCCACCAAGCCACTACCACCCACACCCCCTCCATCGCCTCCTAGAGCAGAAACCGTGGAAATCACCTCGACCACTCAACCCACCGAACCAACCTTCATCTTCCGTACTCCCATCTCTAGTTCAACCCTATTCTCCACCTCTGATAACCCAATCTATGAAGCAACCCCCATCACTATACAATCCACCGAATCGCTCATAGAGCCTGCCCTAGGACAACCATCCCCCATGCCCTCAGCCATAGGTCATCCTGACCCTAGATCCATATTCATGGGTTTCCCTGCTACCACGCAACCCTTCATGCCCTCCTCAACTCTACAACCTCAACCCCCGACCTCCATCTCTCCACTTCTCCAATCCCTCCATAACTTCCTTGCTAGAACTTTTCAACCCAGGTCTCAACCATTCCCTTTATTTTCAGCTCCCCACCCCACTTCTCATCTATTCACCACTTTCACACACACACCACCTACCATTCCAATGTATATGGTAGACCCCACACTCGCACCCACTCCTGAAAGTATGGACATTTCACCACCCACGGCACCTCCCCCTCCCCCCACGCTTCCACCTCCTCCCATTCCCCCTCCACCAATTTCACCCACACACTCGTCTTCAATAGACACATCATTCACTCTTCCCCTTCCCCAATTCCCTTCCCATGCATCTTCCATTGTAAACACCACCCCCTCATCTATAGGAAATGCATTGGACACCATGCTAGCTTGTATATCAAACTTAAGGACAAATTACAATCAACTCCAGCAACAGAATGAACGCCTGCAAGAGCACTCGGAGACACTACAACACAGACTTGCTGCACTAGTGGAGGAAAATGCTCGCCTCCATACACAATTCCAAACTCTCCAAGAGGCTCATAGCATATTGGAGGTACAGTTACAGAACACAGATCAGGAAGCAATACAAGTGGTAGAAGGTCATCTACGGACACAACTGGAACGCAATTCAAAGCTTCAGCGAAATATAGCCCTACTCAAGCGACATCTTGCTGCCGCTCATGAAGAGAATCGACACCTACAATTACAAAATCAGGAGAACCTAGAAGCAGCTATCGAAAGCACACCTGGGGCACCCATCAGCCCATCAAAGTTTCAAGCAGTGACCCCCGACAATATCAAGATCATATTGGAAGACTATGCCATGCTGCTTGAAGCACATGACCTGCTATCAGAGGAATTGGGTCAACTGAAGCAGAAACACCAAAAAGAAACAACAGCAGCCTCTCAAACCACCTCCTCCACGGCTTCAGTTCTCACAGACTCAGAGGCCTTAAAAGATCTCCAGAAACAGGTCACCGAATTGCAAGCACGTCTACTACAATATGAGAGACCACCTTCCCCTCCAGAGGCTCCCACCGACGAAGAAGTAGTACAAATTCCTGTGGAACAAACATTTGAAGAAGAATACGACCCACAACCCTTCCCAGGAGGCCAACAAACAGAAGAAGCTCAGGACACATTCGAGGCACCACGGCCTCCATGGCTACGTCAAGTGGAGGAAATCGGGAGTTCTCACGAAGAGCGCACAGTAGTGCAAAATCAGGCCATGAGGGTCATAGAGGAAACTCTGCTACAATCTGCTTACTTCAAGAACCTGTCATCGAGACGCCTTATCCTCTCATATGAACTCCAATACAGGCCTTATTATATTATCTTGGTTGATTATAATGCAGAAATACAGAGAGTCACGGGTCAGATTCCTACCTTTGCTACCCAATTTCAACCCGAAGACCTTCCTCCAGAGGTGCAAAAAGGCAAAATTCGTCAACCCACCTGGCGGCAGAAACTTCTAGAGACATATCCAGAAATGCTACGCACATGGAACAATGCGCCTTTACATCTCCTATACAATCCATGCTACGGTCCAGTTCCACGCCGCAGGTCTTGGAAGGCATTCAATATCAAAGTGCAGAACAACGCGCAATGCAAGGAATGGCTAAACTACCCGTACATTGCGCCACCACAGGGACCACCGTCGGTCACATACATGATGGGAACAATTCGCCATTGGATGCCGCGATTGAAGCCCATGCCAGATGTAGCAGCTCAAATGATGCTTAAAATTTTAGATATGATGCAGGTAGTCTTGAAAACTTTTAGAAATGTAGCCGCACCACAGGTACGTCTCCCGGGGTTTACCAATGGAAATTATGATTTGGTGTATGACATGAGCACCACCCCCAGTATTCGTGTGGCTTACGCCTGGCATGCACGCATCAAATACCTCCCTTCATGCTACAAACAGACCTTCGAAGAAATGTTCAGATCAGGTTTCTGGGAGTATCACTCGGAGATCTTCGCACCGAAGCCAACACACCTGCTCCATCTCTTTGCTTGTGAACAAGCAATGTACTCTGAGTACTACACCACCCCGCAACCAGAGGCCCCTGGCGCAATAAATTGGGATGCATTGGAAGCTGATCTAGCGAGAGGCTTAAGGATCGGAGAACACGAACTTGCCACCAATGTCATCCAATACTATATCGACCACCCGATAGAACAGAGGTCTATCAGGGGCGACAGACGCTAGGAAGGGGGGCGTGTTGGCATACAAGTCAGATGAAGAGCATACTAGCGCAACGGAGGAGTCATGCACAATACGGCAACAAGGCCCAATCATTTTTTCCATGGACCATTTACAACTCAAGTGATTTTAATCACTACACAAACATTGTAAATTCCGTTTTTGGTAGAATAGACTCCATTTTGTGCAAGCCGAGGAGTCCTTGAGCTTGAGGAGTATTAGAACTAGCTACATATCAATTTTCATAATTTTTAGACTCTGTTTGAGCCCTCAAATATGCTCTAGAACCTAATTTTTAACTAGGCCGGACACTACGTCTGGACAAGACCAAAGCTAGTTAGAAAACTATAAAAAGAGCTAGAGAGCTCATTTTTGAGGTTAGATTGTTTGTGAATTGAGCTTATGTAAGAGACTTTTTGACTAATGCAAAGAACTCCATTGTTCCTCTCCTTGTTCTTGCCTTGTGTGCACGTGTGTGTGTATGTGTGTGCATGCTTGTGTGCTTCTCACTCACACACTTGTGCCTTCACTTGCTCATAGTCTTCATACTAGTCCTCACGTCTCCACGGATTGACAATTATGAGGTGAATCTTCTCACGTTGGTACTCACCATTGTGCTAGAGTGACACCTGTGGAGATAAAGAAACCTACTGTTTGTTTACCAACTGCTCTAATCTTTCTAGTAAGCCCTGGAAATGCAAATCCGGTTTGACAGAATTTGTCTGATTGAATGATTGACTGGTCTCAATCATAGTTTGAGCTAGCTCTACCATTTTCATGCACACTTTTGTCCGTTCAATCTTTAAGTCTGCTGTAGGGTAACTCTTGTCTAGGTTTGCAGTTGTTGGCCCTTCTTGAAGTCGAGCCTGGTAGGCCTTGAACATCATGTCCAAGCCTTCTCGGGTTGGATCTGCAAGAACAGACCCTGGTTGAGGGTTATTTACAATGGGTGGTGGGGTGGGATGAGGTGGAGTGGTTGGAGCTTCGGCATGCGAGGGGGTTTGAGATGCAATTTCTTCTATTTTGTTTTTGCGTCTTTTAGGCTTTCTTCTAGTTCATATAACTTTTTACTCCACTTACGATTGGTTCTCTCCATGGTATCTTTCCATGTTCATTTTTTCCTCTTATTAGGCTCTCTTGATTCACTTCGCTCTGATTGCTCAGCTGGTTTATCGTGTTTTAATGCTTGTGCCCTAGTAACTTCTACGAGAGCCACCTAACTGCTACTTGAACTTGAATCTACCTTTAAGCCTACCACATTGATGGGTGTAACTTTGGGTGCACTAGAGGGATTCCTAGGACACTCTCTTGGAAGATGTTCTTTGCCGCACTCAGGACAAA
This sequence comes from Ceratopteris richardii, assembly GCA_020310875.1. Lineage (NCBI taxonomy): Eukaryota > Viridiplantae > Streptophyta > Polypodiopsida > Polypodiales > Pteridaceae > Ceratopteris > Ceratopteris richardii. The sequence continues at coordinate 41,837,091 of CM035410.1, read as the reverse complement.
AGCCTTGTATTGTGATGTTTTGTCCTTGTCTCAGAGACTGTGAATGGGGACATTCACGAGTGAAATGTTCGCCTTGACATCTAAAACATGGAACTCTAGGGGCTTGTGGTCTTACTTGTCTCGCTTGGGGCCTGGGGTTGGGATTCATATACATGACATTGGAGTATTCTAGATCCCAATTTTGTTCCATAGGTGGTGTCTCATATGGATAGGAATAAGCCTCACTATCCTCTGGTGAATCTGTGTAATAAGCTTGTGGACTATCTTCATGGGAGTAGTTTGAACTATGAGCATGAGAGTCATTTTTTGAGACCAATGCTCTATTAAGGCTCTCCTCTGCCACTGCATACTTAACTAGGATCACATTGGTAGGAGTTGGTGGTTGGTTTCCTAGGACTACTTCTTGCTTATATGGTGCTTGATATTGCTATTGTGGCCTATAATATGGTTGTTGGTATTGATTCTGATCCCTACCCTGCTGGTAAGTTTGCTGATAATTTTGTCTCACAACTTGCCTATTATATAAACAATCTTGAGCTGTATGATTTGTGTATTTCCTCTCAATGATGCAATATAGAGCAATAGGGTTTCCGTGGGGCTGAGACATCATTGGGCAAACATTAGCCATGTGGTCTCCACCAAAGTTGTAACATCGCTTCAATGAGGTGACCCTTGGTGTTTGTCTATTTTGAATGCCTAGCTTCTTGAAAACCTACTCAGCTATCGCATCTATCTCAGTGGAGGTTCAAGAGGTATGACTAGTAGAACTGTCACAATCCTTATAGAGTTTGGACAATTCTAACTCCTCACCCAAGTTGTCTTCTATGTCCATGCACATCCGCACACACTCTTCTATGGATATAGGCTCTTTTAAGTACACGTATGATCTTAACTTGGTGCTCACTAAGACATCTAAAACCAAGGTCACTTGTTTGGCCAGTGTGGGTAACTCTGGAATAGGGCCTCTTACTATGTATTGTTTGAACCTTCTTCTTGCAATTCGCATTGTTTCTTGGGGTGTTTGCTTGAAGCTGTGGATCAAGGATGATGTGTTATGCCTGATACCACTCTTGGAAAATTCTACAATGAATTCCTCTAGCAGTTGACCTATGTTTCAGTAACTGCAACTGTTTAGAGGTTGAAACCAAGCTAAGGAACTACCCTTGAGATTCAAACCAAATGCCTCGAACTGGCTGAACAAGTCCTCAACCTGTTCAGCTCTTAACACTTGTTTGAACTCAACCACATGATCATAAGGGTCTCCAAACCCATCAAAATAGTTCTTCATTGCCTTAACCACTTGAGAGGGTCTAAGGGTTCTTGGGTGCTCTCGAGGTCTAGGCAATGGAAAATCATGTTCATCTCTTTGATGCCTATGTGCTCTATGTCTCTCCCTTTCAGGTCTTTCATTTTCAAATCCTGATCCGTCTCTATCCACTCTATGTGCAAAGCTCACCTCGGGTCTCTCTCTAGTTCTTTCTTGCTGGTTTTCATGAGCCTTGGATGATCCTGCTCCTTGGATACCATGGGAAACACTAGATCTTGGTGGAGGGAAAATTGGTTCACCTTGCCAAGTGTACGCATGCCTATCCTACTCTATTACCAAGAACATTTTCTTAGGTGTGTTATCCAGATATACAACTTTTCCTGGTGTCTCAGGATCTTTGAAATTCTAGATGGTGACTATTGGGCTAGGTTGATCTGGCTTGAGTCTCCAAAAGGCTTACTCCATTTCTCTATTCAAGAATAGTTCTATGCTTTTGTTATCTTGAGGTATCCAATCTGGAGTGATTACTCTAGTCAAGACTGACTTACCTCCGGGAATCTTGGGTTCTCATCCTAGGTCTCCTTGTTCTAAGTCTCCTATATCGTTCTCAGGAATGATATTTCCAAACTCATATGTCCTATCTAGTAAGCTGGTAACCACATACATGGTTCCTTCCTTATCGATATATGAACCCTCTTCGAACTTGACCATAGGGTGTTCAAGTCCAAAGGGTTGGTCTGGATATTTGAGTTGGACCACTGATCATCTCAGGCCATCCTCATATGATGGAGAGTGTTAATCTCCAAAAGAACAAGTTATCCTTGAAGTTAGAGCACCTCTATATCAAGAATAACTAAAAACCTTTACCAATTTGGAGGATCAATGCTCAATTACCAAAATCTTGAACAAAGTGTGAAGAAAGTAACTACACAGAAAGCCTGCTGCACATAACTCACTCATTGACTGATTAAATGTGTAAAATGTTTTATAAAACTTTGCACAAGATGTTAGCTATAGTTTGTGCACCTTCTCCAAGTTAAATCATCTCAAAAGATTTAGTAGATCTTGAGAAATGATCTTAATAGTTCACCTATGTCTAAAATTGTACTTCTTTATAGTCGACTTTGACACCTGTAACTTTAAACACATACTCCTCCCAAACTACAACCCATTTATTCAAATGCTTTTAGCCATAGGTAGCTTACCTTTGAACTTAAAGAATGAGTGCTTGCTTGCTCAAAACTTTACACCGTGGAAGGAGAACTAACCAAAATATTAGCATCAAATTTTGCACCTCCTACAGCTTCACTTCTTCACATTTACACATGTAAATGTTCCTACACAATTCTCTCAGTCTGATTACAATTAGAAGTTGAAAACTTGTACAAAGTTCAATCAACTATATACTTAGACTTGTACAAAATCATTTCACAAAAGATTCAACACAAAAGGAGAACTCTCAGAAATATCAGGTGCAACTTTTCTTCTATTCAGGAATTTTTTTTTTCATCTAGATGAGAGAGTGATCTACTTCACTTCTAAAGTGTCTAATGACTTCTACTTCTTCTAAGTTCTTGTTCTCTCATACCCTCTCTCACTCTCATTTGCCCCGACATTTTTACTTGTATATATAGGCAAATATGTACAAGCTCATAACCAAACAAAAGGTATAAGTAAGCTAACTCTAAATCAATGTACATATGTATACAAGTCTTCATCTTCTGAACATGTGCTTTCTTCATGCTTCATAAATTGATCTTCTCTTCAACTCTTGACTTCAATCCTTCATCAAAACTTCAATTGTTGATTGACTTGCACCAACAGCTCCCCCTCAATCATCAATTGAGGTTTTCTCTATCTTCGTTATACCTGCCATGTCTTTGAATCTCTGTAGCTTTGGTCCATCCAAGCTTTTGGTTAGCATATCTGCAATTTGATCTTTTGTTGAAGTATGTATGACTTCAATCTCTTTATCCATCACCTTCTCTCTTAAAAAGTGATACCGAATCTCAATATGTTTAGTCCTCACATGAAAAATAGGGTTAGCAGCTAGATACAATGAACTCATGTTATCTCCATGAATAGTGGGTGTACTCTAAATGATGTCAAAACTCTTCATGAGAGTCTTTCGCCACATGAATTCCTTTGCAGCTTCAACAATACCTTTATACTCTGCCTCTATAGATGATAAAGCAATTGTGTGTTGCTTCTTATAACACCAAGAGATTAAGTTATCTCCCACATAACACAAGTATCCATAAGTTGATCTCATATCATCGAGATTACCTACCCAATCTATATCACTATATATCTTGATGTTTGTATTTGATGTAAAACCATAATACAAACCTTCTTTGAGTGTACCTTTAATGTACCTCAACACCCTTTGTCCTGCAACCCAATGTTCTTTCCTAGGACAATGCATGAATTGAGATAATACTCCAACTACATATGACAAGTTAGGCCTAGTTAATGTAGCATAAATCAAACTATCACCCAGACTTTGATACATTTTTATATCCTTAAATTCTTCCCCTCCATATCTGCTCAATTGGTGATTTACCTCCATTGGAGTAGGTGCTACCCTGCAATCTTCCATTTTAAACTTGATCAACAAATTCTTCAAATACCTTTCTTGAGTTACACACACTCCATGTTGAGTGTATGAGATCTCCATACCCAGAAATATGACAAGTCTCCCAAGTCTCTAATCTTGAACTCTTTCCCCATTTGCTTCTTTAGGCTTTGTATGCCTTTCTCATCTATATCTGTAAGAATTATATCATCAACATATATGCACATGTAAATGAACCCATCATCACTTGCTTTGACAAGCAAGCTACTATCTGCTTTAGATACTTGAAAACCAAGTTCCTTCAAGAACTTCACAAGTCTATAATTCCATGCCCTTGGGGCCTGCTTCAAACCATACAAAGCTCTCTTGAGCTTACATACATGATCAGGATACCTCTCATCTCTGAATCCTTGTGGTTGCTCCATGAAAACATCATCTGAAATATAACCATTTAGAAAAGCATTCTTCACATCTAATTGATATAACTTCCAACCCTTACATGCAGCAATGGCTATGAGTGTCCTAATGGTTGTCATCTTTGCCACATGACTATAGGTCTCATCATAATCTATTCCATATGTCTAAGCAAACCCTTTCAGAACAAGTCTAGCTTTATACCTAGACACACTTCCATCTGCATACCTCTTTGTCTTGTAGACCCATTTGCATCCAATGATCTTCTGACTATTTGGTTTAGGAACCAAATCCCAAGCCTCATTCTCCATCAATGCATCATACTCTTCCTGCATAGCTTTCTCCCAATTTTCCTTACCTTTTGCTTCTTCATATGTAGGAGGGTCTTCATCTGCCTTTACCATATAAGCAAATCTTTAGTAGCCAAAAAAGAAGTGTCATAGCTATACCTTGTAGGTTGCCATTTGTGTCTTGATGACCTTCTTAGTTCTCCACTTCTTGAGGTTTCTAGTTCATCACATTCTGGATCAAACCTTGGCACTTCTTCAACTTCAACATGTACTTCATTATTCTCTTCTTCATCAAATATATGAACCTTTGATTTACCTTTCTTCTGATTCCCAACTTCTTCATCACCTGCATTAATATTGATTGTACCTGCATACCAAGTACCTTGCTCATCAAATGTAACATCCTTTTGATACAAGGATTTGTTTTGTGGATGGACTCCACAACCTATATCCCATCTTCTTATCATCATATCCAATGAACACATACTTTTCAGCTTTAGGTTCCAATTTGTGCCTTAATTGATATGGCACATATGCATATGCCAAACATCCAAATACTTTGCAATGATCTAGGGTAGGTCTCTTACCCCACCATGCCTCATATGTGTCATACCCTGCAAAGCTTTACATGGTAACCTATTAACCAAATATGTGGCTGTATTTACAGCCTCAGCCCACAAATAATTGGGACAATTTTCCTCCTCCATCATGGATCTTGCAAACTCAACAAGAGTTCTATTTCTCCTTTCTGCTACACCATTTTGTTGAGGAGAATACCTACAAGTAACTTCCCTTTTTATAACTGCATTCCACAAGTAATCACTGAACTCATTAGAGAAATACTCTCCCCCTCCATCTAACCTTAGTCTCTTCAACTTTTGACCTGTAATTCTTTGTGCATACACATGATAATGTTTGAATGTATTGAATACCTCTGATTTATCTTTGATCACATATATTGTGATCCACCTGGTAGCATCATCAACATAAATCACATAATACCTTGAACCATTTATAATGAAATCCTTTGATGGTCCCCACACATCTGTGTGTTTCAACTCAAGCTTCTTTAAATATAAAACTGTTTGGAATAAGATTTCTTATGAGTCTTACCTAATTGACATTCCTCACATCTGTATGTCATATGTTGACCTACAACATTAGGCAATCTAAGCACTGAACCATTGTTAACCATATCTTTAATACCTCTTTCATTGAAATGTCCAAGCCTTTTGTGCCAAAGATCTAACTCAGAGATCTTATGTCCTCCATAAGTAAACACGGCATGACCAACATTGCCTTGAATCTTCAATGTGAAGAGTCTTCCTTCTTTCTTCCGTGAAACAATTTGTTTATACCCATTGCTAGGGTCTTCCACAAAAACTCCTTCATTAGTGAACCTTACTTCATAACCTTTTTCAACAATTTGCCCTACACTTATCAAATTCTTTGGAATTGTAGGAACATACAAAACCTTACTCAGGAGATTCCTTCCATCCTTGGCGTTCACTGATCCAATTGACTTCACATTATGCTTTGTATTGTCACCTTTTTGAACTACATGATTAGTTACCTTATTCTCCAAAACAGTCATCAAGGCTATGTTGCCACTCAGGTGATTGCTACACCCTGAGTCAATGTAGAAGACTCTTTGGTCTTCACTTTGCCTTTCACAAGTTGCATTCATTATCAAGGTTGAATCCTCCTTCTGATCTGAAGCATAATTGTAGTAGGTATTGTTGTAGGATTGGCTTTGGAATCCTCTACGTGCATTTCTTCCAAAGTAACCTCTACTACCTCTACCTCTGAAATTACCTCTTTGATTTCTGCCACCTCTTCCTCTTGAATTAAAGTTCTGATTATATCCACCATTGTTTTGAGTATTATGCCAACAATCATGAGCTAAGTGATTTGTCTTACCACAAATCCAGCAAGCTTTGGCTCCTTCTTTATTACTTCTGCCTCTTCCTCTACCTTTGCCACCTCCTCTTCCTCTTAGGAAGTTAGTCTGGCTAGTTGTGCCTTCATCTTCATTTGCTTGTTGCTTCCCTTTGCTATTCTTCTTCTTATCCTTTGAATACATTGATTGACCTGCACTTTTATCACCTTCACCTTTGACATCCTACTCAAAGGTTAGCATGTGTCCTAGCAACTGATTTAAATGAGGAGTAAAATGATCTAGTGACAATCCAGTAGACAAAATGAATGGCTTCCATTTGCCATCACCTCTCAAACCTGTGAGGATTTGCCTTACCAATTTATCCTCCTCAATATCTTCATCAACTGCTCCTAATGCATCTGCAATGTCCCTCATCCTTGTTACATAATCTGAGATGGATTGAGAGGCCTTCTTCTTGAATGTGGTAAACTTTGCTCACAAAGATGCCTTCCTTGACGTTGTTGTGTTTTGGAAATGCTCCTCCAAAGCATTCCATATATCACTTGCACTTTCAAGACCTCTAATGTGAGGTAGCAAGTAGTCATTGACTTCCATGTAGATAATGCTCCTTAGTTGAGCATCTCTCTTCATCCAAGTCTTCAAATCTGATAGTTCATCCCTAGTTGGAACACTAGGATCTCTGAATCGAGGCTTTTCTTCTTCACCTGTGATATAACCTATCAGATCTTTGCTCATAAGATGAGCTTCCATCCTCATTGACCATGCTGGATAGTTTTCTCTATCCAATTTCTCTATCTGAAGAGAATCTCCCATCCTTTCTTCACTTGTGTATTAAATTCTTCAACCTCTATAAGGAATAAGTGTACCTTTACTTCAAATGAAGTTCCTTCTGGTCTTCTTGATATCTTCTGGCCTCCTTCTCAAGCTTTCATCTTTTGAACCTTCAAGTGTTGATTTTTGTATGTCTGCAGCAGTCGAGGTCCTCCTTTCTTCAATTTTGATGCTTCCTGCTCTGATACCACTGATGGAGAGTGTTAACCTCCAAAAGAAAAAGTTATCCTTGAAGTTAGACCACCTCTATATCAAGAATAACTCAAAACCTTTACCAATTTGGAGGATCAATGCTCAATTACCAAAATCTTGAACAACTTGTGAAGAAAGTGTTGGAGTTTATTGACCTCCAAAATATAGCTGGAAGTAGGTGGAACCCCCTAGGAACAAGTTGACTTTCTCACAAACTCCATCACAAAAAACTAGTCATGCTTGAAAAGCTTACTTTTCTTTATTCTAAACGTATTTTAACCACATATACTAGAGACCAAGAGCTTTCCAATGAGCCAAAGAACACTCAATTTGGATAAGTACACAAGGAGATATGACCTCTGCAAGTTGGAGGTTTAATGGAGACCTTCAGTAGGGGTGAAACCAGACAACACACACTACTTGCAGAGAGTACTGCTCTCAGATCACAAATCCAATCATTATGAAAATTTATAAGACCAAAGTAGACAGTAAGAGCTTTCAAATGAGCGATCAAAAATTTAATTTGGATATATAACGAGGGAGATACGAGCTCTGCAATCTCTGCATAAAAAACTACAGCAGCATAGAGATACACATATGCCTCTCTTGGACTTCGCACAAGATCACAACTTTTCTCCTCTTTTTATAGCATGAAAAACTAATCTAAAACCTTCCTAATACATCTAAATTTGTGGTAGACACTTGGGTGGAGGTATTACATGACTCAAGTGCTCAAATAAGCAAAGTATTGATGGACTTTGAGAACTAGCCACATCGACCTTCAACTAGGACACCACTACAGCTCCCTTGTGACTCACTAATTTTACTCACCATGTTCTAAAACTCACGTGGTATTTTTGCTATTTTTTATGAATAATATGAGTCTTCTTGAAGTATTTGAAGACTTCCCAAAGGTATTTACATAATTTGAAACTTGTACCCTACATAAAACAAATGTTCGCAACATTCTCCCCCTCAAGTTTCAAAGGGTATTTCCTTCATGCCAAGAATATAGTTGAATCTTTGAAGCTTTGGTCCATCCAAGGATTTGGTGAAGATATCTGCAACTTGATCCTTTTTTCCCACAAAAGAAAATTGTACTTCATTGTTTATGGCCTTCTCTCGAACATAATGATATTGAACCTCTATATGCTTTGTTCTAGCATGAAAAATAGGATTTGAGGTCATATGAATGCTACTGAAGTTATCCCCATATATCAGTGGTACATCAACCTGCACATTCAAGTCATGAAACAACTTTCTAAACCACATAACCTCAGTAGTAGCCAATGCTAAACCTCTATACTCAACCTCTGTAGAAGATAAAGCAACTGTAGGTTGTTTCTTTGAACTCCATGTTAATGTCTTGTTTCCTGCTATTACCACATATCCACTTGTGGATCTTCTGTCATCTTTGCTTCTAGCCCAATCTATATCACTAAAGACTTTAAGAGTTAGATATGCATCATGACTATAGAATAATCCTTCCTTCATGGTACCTTTCAAATACCTAAGCACTCTTTTCGCTGCATGCATATGAGGCACTCTAGGTTCATGCATAAACTGTGACAATACCCCCACTGCATAGCATATATCAGGTCTAGTTTTTGTTGCATAAATCAAAGATCCTACCATGGATCTATATGCGTTCATATCATGCAGCTCATCACCTTCCTTTGCACTCAACTTTACATTAAATTCCATTGGAGTAGAAACAAGTTTACATTCCTGCATACCAAACCTTTTCAGCATATCACATATATACTTTCTCTGTAAATGACTCGCTGTGTATCCTTGCAACATAAGATACTTTACCAACCTTGCATTCCATGCCCTTGGTGCCTGCTTAAGACCATACAATTCCTTCTTTAACTTGCATACATGATTATGACATTTTGCATCCACATAACCATCTGGTTGTGACATATACACTTCTTCATTTAACTCACCATTAAGAAAGGCATTCTTTATATCGAGTTGATATATATTCCACCTTTTACTTGGAGCTAAAGCCAACAAAGTTCTCACCGTTGCCATGTTTGCTATTGGACTAAATGTCTCCTCATAGTCCAATCCTTGAGTTTGATTATATCCTTTTGCTACAAGTCTAGCCTTATATCTTGACACACTACCATCACTATTTCTTTTAATCTTAAAAACCCACTTGCAACCAATTACCTTTTGTTTTGGTGTCTTTGGAACTAAATTCCAAGTCTTGTTATCCTGTAGTGCTTCCATTTCTTCGCTCATTGCTTTCTCCCACTTTTCATCTCCTTTTGCCTCATCATAACATGTGGGTTCATTTTCCTGCTCAACTTTTGTCATAAAAGCATAATGAGTATTCACAAAAGATTCATACGTATACCTTTGAGGTTGCTTACTCACTCTTGAAGTTCTTCTTACCTCCAACGTAGATGCTCTTCCTTTCTTATTAGGAACCTTTGATGATTCTCCATAGTCACATACATCACTAATTTCCTCTCCTTCATCATTAACTTCAACAAGTTTGAGTTTACCTTTACTTTTAACACTAGGAGGTGAATCTTGCCTTAATGTTCCATTGAAAGGTAGCTCTCTTTCTTCATCTAAACCACTTTTCTCATCACTTAGTCTTCTTGTGGGCTGAGGTAAGCACTCATCTCCTTCACCTGTATCTTCTTCATCTTCATTTATGACCTGCAAACTTTTCTTATCTACATACCATGAAAGTGATTCATTAAAATTTACCTCTCTTGAAACAACCATCTTATTGGTATGAGGATTATAACATCTATATCCTCTTTGAGTATCTGCATAACCAATAAATATACACTTTTCTAATTTCACATCAAGTTTTGATCTCACTTCACTAGGTACATGTACATAACATACACAACCAAATACTTTCAAATGACTTACACTTGGTTTCCTTCCATGCCATACCTCATATGGTGTCAAATGATGAACTCCAGCAGTAGGTACTCTATTCATAATGTACACACTTGTGCTAACAGCTTCAGCCCAAAAAGAATTAGGCAAACACATATCATTTAGCATGCTTCTAGACGCTTCTGCTATGATTCTGTTTCTTCTTTCTGCGACTCCATTTTGTTGTGGAGTATACCTGCATGTAACTTCTCTTTTGATACCTTCATCATACAAAAAATCAGTAAAAGCTTGAGAGAAATACTCTCCCCCTCCATCGGATCTTAGCTTCTTAACATATCTTCCTCTTTGCTTCTCGACAAATGATTTAAAATTTTTGAAACAATCAAAGACTTCACTCTTATGTTTAATGAAATACACAAATGTCATTCTACTATGATCATCAATGAATGATACATAGTACTTATTACCAACCAAGGATGCCTCTTTAGTAGAACCCCATACGTCCGTGTGTATAAGGTCTAGCACTCCACTGCTTACATAGCTTGAATGCTTGAAAGGTTGTCTACTCTGCTTACCCATTTGACATGCTTTACAAAGATGCACCAAATGTTGCTTAGTAAGATCAGGTAATCCTTCAACAATCCTCTTCTTTGATAGCTCCTTTAACCTGTGTACATTCATGTGTCCAATCCTTTTTTGCCATAGATCAAGCTCTGTTATTCGATGCATACCATAAGAGAAATAGTTTGTATGATTTGGGTTTACCTTGAATGTAAACAATCTACCTTGTTTTTGACCTCTAGCAATTAACCTCCTTTGCTTTGGATCCTCAATGAAGCAACCTGCATGATTAAATCTTATTTGCAAACCTTTTTCTACCATTTGACCAACTGACATCAAATTCTTAGTGATCGTTGGCACATAAAGTACATCCTTCAAGCAATTTGTCTTGCTCTTATCCTGCATAACAACATCTCCAACTTGCATAATCTTATGTGTTGTATCATCTCCTGTTTCAACATGACCTTTACATGAAGGATTATGCATATTAAAAACCCATGAAGCATCATGTGACATATGGTTAGAACAACCACTATCTACATACCATACATCACTATTGCAATTCATCTTAGTTTCTACATTCATCATAAGAAGAGAATCATAATCATCACTTTTACCTTCAACTGCATAATTTCCTTATTGTTTACCTCTTCTTGAATAGCCTCCTCTTCGATTACCACCTTGATTATTTTCATTTTGATAGAAATCTTTGGCATAGTGTCCATACCTTCCACATATATAGCAATTTTTGTTATCTTCACTCCTTTGTCTTTGATTGTAGTTGTAGTAGCCTCTCGTACCTCTAGCGCTTGATCTTCCTCTTCCTCTTATGTTGAAGAAGCCACTTGAAGTCCCTTGATCATCGCTCCTTCTTCCTTGACCTCTATTTGAACCTCTTCTTCCTGTGTTTCCACCTCTTGATGATCCTACATAAAGAGCTTGTCCTTGAGATCCTTTTTTATTTGAAGTAGAGCCATTTAGATTCATCTCCTCCGTGATCATAAGAGCAACAAGCTGATCAAAGTCTGGTAATTCTCCTCTAACATAAACTGAAGTAATGAATGGTTTCCATCTCTCATCATCCTTGAGTCCGTTGAGAGTATGTGAAACCAAGTCGTCGTCCTCCACATGAGCTTGAATTGATCCTAGTTGATTTGCAATCTCTTTAACCTTCAACAAGTAATCATTGACTGATGTCCTTGTATCTTTCTTTATGTTATTCAACTCATTTTTGAGTTGAATCTTCCTTGCTCTTGTACCTGTAGCATACAACCTTTCCAATGCAAGCCAAACATCTCTACTTGTGTCTAGATCTTGTATGTGTCCTACCATTGAATCTTGAATATTTTGTGATAAAATGAATATAACCCTTTTGTCTCTTTCATTCCAAAGTCTAAACTCCCTCAATTGTTGCTGATTTGGATCCTCTGGTAATATAGGTTTGATATCCGTTCCATCAATCAAACCATACAAGCCTCTACCTTGCAAGTACGCTGTGATTCTAAATCGCCATGCTTGATAGTTGTTCTTATCAAGCTTCTCTATTTGTGCATGTTGATCACCCATTGTGTAAATACTAAACTTCCTCCTTTAACCCTCCTTTTGGATATATGTGATAAGAAGAAGTATGAGATTTACCTTTGTAATAAAGTCTATGCACCTTTCTTTGCTTGGATGTTGTTTGAGATGCTTCCTTGCTATCTCCTTCTACCTTTGTGTAGTGTCGATGATGAACCGCTACTCCAATAGCTTCAAATTCTTTATCAAGGTATTATAACCTTCTCCAAGCTTCAATTCCTTGCTTTGATACCAATTTTGGAGTTTATTGACCTCCAAAATATAGCTGGAAGTCGGTGGAACCCCCTAGGAACAAGTTGACCTTCTCGCAAACTCCATCACAGAAAACTAGTCATGCTTGCAGAGCTTACTTTTCTCTATTGGATTAGAATTTTCTAAAACTGTTTTACCCACATATACTAGAGGCCAAGTTCTTTCCAATGAGCCAAAGAACACTCAATTTGGATAAGTACACAAGGAGATATGACCTCTGCAAGTTGGAGGTTTAATGGAGACCTTCAGCAGGGGTGAAACCAGAGAACACACACTACTTGCAGAGAGTTCTACTCTCAGATCACAAATCCAATGATTATGAAAATTTACAAGAAGAAAGTAGACCATAAGAGCTTTCAAATGAGCTATCAAACATGTAATTTGGATATATAATGAGGTAGATGCAAGCTCTGCAATCTTTGCATAAAAAACTACAGCAGCATAGAGATACACATATGCCTCTCTTGGACTTCCCACAAGATCACGACTTTTCTCCTCTTTTTATAGCATGAAAAACTAATCTAAAACCTTCCTAATACATCTAAATTCGTGGTAGACACTTGGGTGGAGGTATTACATGACTCAAGTGCTCAAATAAGCAAAGTATTGATGGACTTTGAGAACTAGCCACATCGACCTTCCACTAGGACACCACTACAACTCCCTTGTGACTCACTAATTTGACTCACCATGTTCTAGAACTCACATGGTATTTTTGATATCTTTTATGAATAATATGAGCCTTCTTGAAGTATTTGAAGACTTCCCAAAGGTATTTACATAATTTGAAACTTGTACCCTATATAAAATAAATGTTCGCAACAAAAATTAACTACATAGAAAGTCTGCTACACATAACTCACTCATTGACTGGTCAAATGTGTAAAGTTTTTTATAAAACTTTGCACAAGGTGTCACCTATAGTTTGCACACCTTCTCCAAGTTAAATCATCTCAAAAGATTTAGTAGATCTTGAGAAATGATCTTAATAGTTCATCTATTTCTAAAAATGTACTTATTTACAGTCAACTTTGACACATGTAGTTTTAAACACATAGCCCTCCCAAACTACAATGGGTTTATTCAAATGCTTTTAGCCATAGGTAGCTTACCTTACAACTTAAAGAATGAGTGCTTGCTTGCTCAAAACTTTACACTATGGAAGGAGAACTGACCAAAACATTAGCATCAAATTTTGCACCTCCTGCAACTTCACTTCTTAACATTTACACATGTAAATGTTCCTACACTCAATTCTCTTAGCCTAGTCAAAATTAGAAGCTGAAAACTTGTACAGAGTCAATCAACTATAGACTTAGACTTATACAGAAGCATTTCACAAAAGATTCAACACAGAAGGAGAACTCCCAGAAATATCAGGTGCAACTTTTCTTCTATTTAGGATTTTTTTTTTATCTCGATGAGAGAGTGATCTACTTCACTTCTAAAGTGTCTAATGACTTCTATTTCTTCTAAATTCTTGTTCTCTCATACTCTCTCTCTCTCTCATTTAACCCCACATTTTTACTTGTATATACAAGCAAATATGTACAAGCTCATAACCAAACAAAAGGTATAAGTGAGCTAACTCTAAATTAATGTACATATGTATAAAAGTCTTCATCTTCTGAACATGTGCTTTCTTCATGCTTCATAAATTGATCTTGTCTTCAATTCTTGACTTCAATCCTTCATCAAAATTTCAATTGTTGATTGACTGGCACCAACATCATAGATGCGAGCACCTAATCGGTTGGTCCTGATATACTCCAATTGTGTCTTATAGGGACCTTCTGGTGTTTGTAAATAGGCAGTACCTGAGGTACGTGTGGGTCTTTCCATGCTAAAAGACATTTCTGAGTCACTTTTTTCTGAACTTAATGCGTAGGGATAACCACTAAGTTGTTGAGCCCAAGACTTAGCTGTATGGTTGACACTGGCCTCAGATTATCTAATGCTTTGCCTATCCTTGCCTAAGTGTGGACCAGATCTCAGGTTCATAAGCCTTGTCTTCTAGTCCCAAGGTTCTCTTGTATTGCTCAAAATCCTTTGGAACTCCTTGGTTTCCTAGTCCCACCTTTGGAATTCCTTGGTTTGCTAGTCCAATGAACCCAAAATCACAACAAATGGATTTCATATGAGAAAGTTATTCCAATTCAGGGTTCTAGGGGTTAAAACACGGAAACAAGATCTCTCTAGGAGTACCACAGAATAGGCGATACGATACCAGATTTTCCATGATACACAATACCATTGTAGATGATACCACCTTAGACGATACCAACTTCCATGATACGATACTACTGTTCGCACGATAGGATACTGCTAGCAAGACGATACCAAGAGATCTATGGCATGACACGATACCAAGGTCTACGCGATACGATACCTTCCAGATGGAAGGATACCTGTTACTCACATGATAGGATACCAGAATAGCTAACGATACAATACTTGATTGGCTCACGATACGATACTGACTCTTTGAGCGATACAATACTGACTTTTTGAGCGATATGATACCAAAGGATCGAACAATACGATACCAAAGTAGGAGGCCATATGATACCGAGTTTTTTATACGATACCAACTTGGTCGACGATATGATACCGTGACCGACACGATACAATACCAGGTGGACCACGATACGATACCAAGGGGGCAAGTGTGATCGCAATACCAGTACTTGATGATATGATACCAGAATGGTATCGCGATACATCAAGTGGGTATGCATGATACGATACCTCAACAAGTATCATGATACACAGGAGTTCTGGTATCGCGATACCAAAACTAAAGTGGACACAATACTTAAGAGTTTTTGAAGTCCAAATTCAATTTCTTTTTGCAAAGATGTGTACCTTATTTTCTCCTTGTCCTTCCTATGTGCCTGTAGATGCAAAAACTCTCACCTATTCCACGATATTGCACTCGTGATACGAGACGCAGGTAGTCTTAGTCCACGCAATACCTCACTCATTTTATGATGTTTTTAAGTGGATTATAAGACTATTTCTTCAGCATTTCAGCTCTGAACACCCTCTATGCTTTTTGCTCATAGCCAAAGGTGAAAAACGAGATGAATGTACAGTCAAAAGTGAAGAAAATTTGAGAAGATGAAGGTGGGAGAAATGGTGGTGATGGTGAAGATGGAGATGAAGAAAAACTCCAAAACTGAACTAAAAATGGTGATTTTTTTACCTTCCAACGTTGCTACTCTACGTCTTACCGTCACATGCTCGTCCTCCAAGCTCTCTCCCCGACAATGGTGCCAAATTTGGTGTCACTCTAGCACAATGGTAAGTACCAACGTGAGGAGCTTCACCTCATAAATATCAATCCGTGGAGACATGAGGACCAGTATGAAGACCATGAGCAAGTGATGGCACAAGTGCATGAGTGAAAGCATACAAGCATGCACACACATAGACACACATGTGCACAAAGTAAGAGCAAAGAGTGGAACAATGGAAGCACTTCGATTACAAAAGAAATCTCTTACAAGAGCTCGAATCTACAACACGATAACCTAAAAAATGAGCTCGTCAGCCCTTTTTATAATTTTTTGAGTGGCTTTGGCCCTATCCAGACCTAGTGTCCCGCCTAGTTAAAAATTAGGTTCCAAGGCTTATTTGGGGGCTCAAACGGAATCTAAAAATTATGAAAGTTGGTAGGATGATAGTTCTAATACTCCTCAAGCTGGAGGACTCCTCGGCTTCAACAAAATGGAGTTGCAAAAATGGAAAATGGTATTACAACAGTTTTTAGTGATAAAAGTCACTATTCTTATAGGGATTTCTTCTTAAAATTTGACATGTGCTTCTTGGAGCTCCCTACATGCTCCTTCTTCTTGTGTGTCCACTTCCTTGATGTGCTTCCATGCTTTGTCCTTAACCTTGAGTGTCAACACAAGGCTATCAAAGGAACACACCAGCTACAAATTGAATCACACTTAGAGAGGTAACAAGGACCAGAGATCAAGGAACGTAACAAAACCGAATACCTCAAGCACCAACTACAAAATGGATATGGAGACCAAAGAAGCAGCAAGAAGAGGAACGACAGACAAAGCTCGATTCCACTTGCACTCATGAAGAATCCAATGCACCTAGAGTATGCATAACAGGGCCACATTACAAGGCCATGCATTCGGCATAGTATATGCTCAAAAAAACTAGTGGTGCACATTTCCATGTTCTATGGGCTTATAGAGTGGCATACAAAACTGCTACTCGTACAACACCTGTTAATTTGGCATATGGACAAAATGTAGTTTTTCGATTAGAATTTCTCATACCTACATTGAAGGTGGGAAATTAGTTGAAATGGTCTAGACATGAGTTGTCAGAGAGAGTTTTGGAGTTAGAGAAGCTAGGAGCTTCAAGACTTCAAGCTCTCATGAGCATCTATGCAGATAAGAAGAGAGAGAAGGCATATCATGACATTCATATCAAAGATAAAGATTTGCAAGTAGAAGACTTAGTATTATCTTACACCTTGAAAGAACACTAGAAGAAACTTTAGAAGAGAGGACATGGACCTTATATCATTTATCAGATAAGCAACAGTGGTGCAGTCCAATTGGCAAACATAGATGGAGAAGTCATGCCAAACTTCATAAGTGGATGTAGAGTGCAGAGATATAATCAATCTTTGACAACCCAAGAGTGGAGGAGATTGCATCAAGCTCAACATAGAAGACAAGAAGAAGAAAGGATGAGGTATGAGGCTCAACAAGAAGCTAAGGAAAAAATGAGAAAATCTAAAGAAATCAAAGAGGTATTGATATGTGAAAGGCCTTTAGGGAAAGTGAGAGAATATTTGCCTGTGATTTTGATGAATTTTCAAGAAGAAGAAATTAGGGTTTTAATAGACTCAGGGTCAGAAGTAAATCTAATTAGTATTGAGTTTCTAAACATATTAAATGCAAAAAGAAAGATGAGTAAAACCCTAATCAAAACCCTAGATGGGCACATAGTTCAAACTTTATCTACACAGACAATCACATTTGAATTTGATCAAGAACAGATGAATTCAGAGTGTGTAGAATGGCATGATCACATGATGTCTGAAAAAATGATTTTGGGGCAACCATGGATGAAACAAGGAAAGGTAATAATGAACTTTGAAAAAAGTCTCTTCATTTGAAATTGAATGACAAAAGACTTTTAATGCCTTTTGCTAGTCATGATAAGCAGGAAACCAATGAGGAGATTTATAGGTTGGAAATGGAGAAATTTCTTTTTCCATTAGAAGCAAATTTGGATCTACATAAGAATATTTTCCATGACAAAAGAAACTCTCAACATAAGCAAGGAAGACATGAGAAGAAGCAATCAATTTTGAAGCAAGTCGGGGTATGGAAGCAAAAGCAGTTTAGAAGACTCCAAGTCAAAAGACTAAGTAGGTATGGAGACCTAAAGAAATGAACTAGTGCTCAGAAGAAGTATTTCTCAAAGATTCAAGGAAGTTCAAGACACAAAATAGAACCTATTGGATTAGGAAGACTAACCTGTTACCAATAACACAACACAGAAGTGAAAATGACAATAATTTACAGCCACATAAGTTCTCTAGGATTAGTTGTAGGAAAGCCTCTTCATTAGATAACGACTTGGGCATATTGCCTAAGATCTCAGTTTTGCATCATGTTGAGAAATGCATGTCCAGAGTATGCATGAATGGGGAAACACTACAATGCCATGCATTCACTAGGCACATGAGAGCTTTCCCATGCACCTGTCACAACTCTTTTTCTTGGAAAAAGAGTAGGAGGGAAGAGAGTTCCCTTAGTCATTTGCCTATCTATTAAGTTAGAAGGCAAATAAAACAATGTATTCTAGAATAGCCAAGAGACCAAGTTCAGGATGATCAATAGATGTAAATGTCTGGTAGAAAAATATTTATTGAAATATATAAAAAATCAAAAGAAAAAACTAAAAAAAATTTAGCAAAAAAATCAAAAATATAAAAAAAGAAAAAAATTGAAAAAATTGGAGAAAAATAAAGAAAAAAAGATAAAAAGGAAAAAAAGAAAAAAAATGAAAAAATGTGTAAGAAAAGAATAAGAAAATAAAAATGAAAATGAAAAAAAAAAGAAAAAAGAAATCATGTAGTAAGTAAAATTTTTTCCTTGATTTGCTTCATCAAGAAAATCACACAGTTTTTCTATTTTTGTACCTTCTTATCATCAAGAAAAAAATCAAACAAATTATTAAAGGTTAAATTTTATTTGCCTTTGTTGATTCTTTATGATCAAGAAAATCACCAAGAAAAAAATCAGGTGCAATTTTAGAAAAAGAAAGGACATCAAACCTTTACTTCTATTTTTGTCATTTTCTTTTCCTTTGCAAATTTTGAAGCACAAGAAAGATCCAGGCTAGAATTAGGAAGTTGAAAAATCTTTTGATTTATCAATATCTATTTTTTATTTTGTTGATTAAGTAATTAAATTCTTCCTTAAACAAGCACAAGAAACAATAGAAATTAAATTCTTCCTTAAACAAGAAACAATACTTGTGTAATCACCTACTTTGAGTCTTGGAAATCAGTGATTGTATGAGTTTTGAAGAAAATATTTTATCTCAAGTTGTTTTGAAGTATTTCTTTTCTTCTCCTTTGAACATGACTCATGGTGTAGAAGTGTGTGTGTGGTGTATTTTTCGATTCTACAAGATGGTGAATACCAAGGAGCTCACCATTCATGATTTAAAAGCTGAATCAGTGACCATATCTAGGGGTCATTGGTCCTTGGATAGTGAAGCATCAAAGGAGGTCCTTAATGTAGAATCTGATGCTGATCAAGATCTTCCTGAGGCAGAGAAGATAGCCAAAGAGTTTAAGGAGACTATCAGAATGATTGGTCAGCACATATTCATACTGAAGCTGGGAGTCAACAAGTACACAATTCTATGTCAAGAATTCTACAAGTTCTAGAGGATAACTGCCAACTACATGAGATGGAAGGCTATGGGACTCCACAAAGTACTAGAATAACCAATCTTCTTTATAGATTTTGACAGGGTTTCTCAAGTGATGTCTAGTCTGGTGGAACTAGGCAAAGGAAATGAAGCTTATTTTATGTGCTCTGTGAAAGATAAGGAGGGAAAGGATGTGCAAATTATGATCAAGGTAGAGCATATCAGAGCAACCTTGAAGTTCTATTCAATGGGAACCAAACTGGATGGAAATTTTATTAAAAAGAATGCAGCCACCTATACAAGATTTTCAAAGTTTGCTGATTTCAAAGGCAAGAAAAATGAAGAGTTTGCCACTAGAATGTTCTTACAATTCTTTTGATTCCCTAAGTTGCCCAGATATACTAAGCCTCACAAACCAGTCGCACTCATCATGTTGAACAATAAGGATAAATCTAATCCTCTTGGACTCATGGATGTGACACCATACATTCATGAACAGTTGAAGGAAGCGACAAAGCACAGGCAGAAGAAGAAATTTATGAATGGAGCCCAATTTTTGACAAGAATCATATATCACATTTTGGGCATGGAAGATCACCTGAAGCTGACACCTAAAGCCCAATACTTTAGAAGTTTAATGGCAGTAATAAAAAGTCTATCTAAAGTTCTTTAGGCAGGAGAATATGGGGTTAAAACAGGAATGAGAGGATCAGGAATGAAGAGGAAGATTGTGACTGAAGAGGTGGTGCCTAGCAAGAAAAGAAGAAAAAATCCAAGGAAGGTGGAGTTGGAATAGGAAGAGGGCACCATAAAAGAGAATATAGCTGCTCAAAAGAAAGTGCAAGATGATAAGGAACCACATCCACCTCAGACAAGTAAAGAACAGATATATACTTATTTGACTCAAGGTAGTGATAAGAGAGCTCTATATGAGGCTCAATATCAAAAGATGTTGGAAAGCTACTCAAACAAGGTCACTGACTGGAGACAAGAAGAAATAGAACATTATGAAGAAATCCATGATGAAATGATGTCTGCAAAGACTGAGGATCTGTCAGAAAGGAAGTTGAGTTACTAGCATACTTCAAGGAGTTACAAGGGCCTCTAGAGACTAAGACCACTATAGTGGCAAGAAAAAGAGTGCCAAGGAAGACTCTTCAAAGGAAGAAAACAACCAAGAAAGACAAGGGAAAAGGAGTGGAACAATCAGCTCCACAACTACTAGCTAAAATTCAATAGGATAATACAGGTGGAAAAGGCAATGAAACAAATTCACTAGATCAAACTAGAATGAAGGAAAAAGAAGCTCATCTAGAGTGTCATCTAATTCTAACATTGACATAGAGGGAGTTTTACTAGCAAGTCTAAATTTATCTGTACCAAGCACACCAATCAAAATCGCACATGTATTGGAAGTAGATAAACTAGCGGAGAAATCAGTTTGAAGCTCAAAAGGAGTCAAGGTTGTGGAAAAACATACAGAGAGTTTCAATCTTGAAGAAGAAAAGAGGAAGCTGAAGGGTAAAGGAAAATTGATAGAAGAAGAGACCACATTGAATGAAGGAGGTTGTGAAGGAATTATAGATACAGGGCGCTAAGCTTATGTTGACTAAACCTTCAGAAAAACCCTATTGCCAGCCATTAGTGGAAGAGACTGAAGCACAAAGGAATGAAGAAAATAAGAGGGTTGAAGAAGAAGCCAATCAAAAAGAAAAAGAGGCAGATGAGAGTAGGAAAATTGAAGAGGTTTTATTGGACTTCGGAAAACAGACAGAAGAAGAAGAGAAAGTAGGAAGACAAGAAACAGTATATGAACTTATGGATGTGGATGATACAATAATAGGAGATGACTACCAAGAAGAAGAAGAAAAGCAAGCAGAAGAGAATCAGCAAGAACAATAGGGTGAAGAAGCATCATATGGAGAGGAACATGCAGAAGCAAAACAAACACATGAAGTCACAGATGAATGTAAAGAAGTTGAACTTGGTAAAGAGGTTGAAGAGGATATAGAAGGAGAAAAAGAATCAGACTTGAAAGTAGATCAAGTTCCTATCTATAAAGAAGTAGAATAAGATGAGAAAATTGAAGAAGAAAAATAGATTGAATTCAAGCACTTAGACCTTAGCTATGGCCTGGAGAGGATACCCAAGGACATCAGAAGTTCTTGTAAAATAATCATGAACAATATAGAGCACTTCAAGCCATCAAGTAGAAACATGATAATATCAGGTATGGCTGGTGAGTCTCAATTTATAAAAGGAAGCAAAGTCATAGAGGAGCAAAAGAAGGAGAAAGAGAAGATGAGTGAACAAATAAAAGAAATTCAAGAAAAGAAAGATGGTCTCCTAGAAAGTTTGTTCAATATGGAAGCATGGGAGGTTCAATATCAAAACAAAATCAAATTCTTAGAAGAAAAGTGTGCAAAGTAGACTGCACGCATCACTAAGGTGGAAGGTGAATTCAAGAGAATGGAGACCACGTACAAAATATTGCAAAATTCTTATCAAATAATGGTCAGAGCTAATGAAGAGATCAACAAGTTATTAATGGATGAAGGACAAGTAAAGGTTGACAGTCAAGCAACCATTGTTGATCAGGAAGAGCTGGAAAGACTAAAGAAAGAAGTGCAAAGGTTACATGAGGATCTGAAGGAGAGAAAAGATATGGAGAAACATGCAAGTACACATGCTACAATTGCAATGAGAGGTTACAACAAACTACACCAGGATATAGCTAAAGAGAGGGAAGAATGGAAGAGTGAAAAAGAGTTATTACATTCACAGAAGATTGGATTGATGAAAGAAGTATCAGAATTAAAAAAGCAGTTGGAAAATCAAGTAGAAAAGGAAAGAGAACAAGTAGAGAAGTCACATGAACAAGCAGCAAAAGAGTATCAGACAGAGGAAACTGGAATGTCACCACCACCAGAGGATACTTACACAATAACAGAGGAAAGACAGGTGAAAGAATACTCTAAGGAATTTGTGCAGATGTTGTTAACAACCAGAAAGTCTATAATGGAGTTCATTAGAAAAATGCATAATGAATATGAGGAACAAATAGTGATTCGCTTTGGAAAATGGTGTTAGTCCAGATCAACATCATTGGGCAGCTAATGGACTTGGCATTCCATTTTGCATGATCCTTGAAAGCATAAAAAATCATCGGATTGCAAGAGTTGGACTACCACCTAACAGACACCTAAAATATGATGGACATATTAGTTACAAAAGAACTTTTTGAGAAAGCCAATCCAAATTGGAGAAATAGGTGGTTGGATACCAACAAGGGCTGTAGGAAAATATGGAAAGAGGTTCCTTTGCATTTGAAGATCAATCCAGAATATTGCCCAGTTGCAAGGAGAAGAGAACGGCTTGACTACTAGAAGAGAAGAAATGAAGGATTGATCTCTGTAAGATGGTTGAACTTTCCTAAAGTGGCAAGACCTAAAAAAGGATCATGGCCAACAAAGAAGTACATGGTGGACATAGCAGAGTCTGTCATATCAGCAAACAAAGATGTAAATGACTCCCCTTGTATATTAGAAGTGAGAATTATGAGGTTAATCCTCACATGTATAGAGAGCTTCACTGACACACATGTAAGAATATTAAACTACATTGGATTTAATTCACCTATAGATGCATTGCTTTTTGACATGAGTGACACCTGATAGGATGTCTCATGGCCTATTATAGCAGAGTTGTATTTCTAGGAAGCCATTATTTATAGATCTTTGAAGATGCTTTTGATTACGGATTTTTTGAAAGGGAGTCAGAAATTTTTGGAAACCTATTAGTAGTAACCAAGTCAAGGTTGACTGCCTATGAAGTTGCATATACAGAATACCTAAAGAAGGATGTAATAGATAGGCCAGAGGCAACAGTCAAGTGGAGGAAAGCACTTTATGAGATGGTGAGCAATTTCAACTTAACAAAAAGAAAAAGCCATTATTTACATGCACAAGTATACTAGAGGAAAAAGAAATAAAGGGAAGCTGCTGAAGAAAAGACTTTTTGTCAATCCACTGCCAAAAAGTCTAGGAGGGGAAGAAAATGTTATGATAGGATTTTTTGTTAAAAAACCCATTATCCTGTAAAATATTTACCACAATGATGTGAAAATGAGGAAGGGTCTTCCTCATGTGAAGAGAAACTATATGTATTTTTTAGAGAATTTTTAGAAGCTCTTCAAGCACATATTTTTAGATTAGAAGTTAAAATGACCGAATTTCAAGTGTGAAAAGGGACACTTGAAAAAGTATAAAAGACAAAATCTTGTATTTTGTGATGGTTGCTATAATTTTGTACTCTTATGACATGTGAATGAAGAGCTTCAGTTTGAAAGTCATGTCTCTCTTTTCTTTGAGTGTTCATGGTTGAATCTTGAGTGTTTTTCATGTGTTATCCATGGAATTTGCTGGTTTAACTTGTGTATTACTGAGTGGAGTTTGTAAGGAGACGTGGTTATCACTATCTTGAGTGATTAGATTGTTGGGAAAGTTGGATGGACACTTGAAGTGAGGAGTAGGTACAACCAAATCCTGCTTAGTACCATGCCTTTGTGACTTCAGAGTTGATATGTGGGCCCTCTTAGCTTTCCAATGACACCATAAAAGTGCCTATGTACTTTGGAAATGATGTATGAAAAGATTAAATCAAAACAGACTACTTCCAAATAGAAGACTCAATGAAAACCTTCTATTTTTTATCATACACCTACTGCTTGTAATGCTCAATGCTACCAGTACAGTAGGAATTGGAAAAATTCCTTTTATACGTATCTAATTAGATTAGTAAGCTAATGATTCCAAGTATAATCACTTGAAATGATGCACTATACACAAAGCAATCAATTTAGCAAATAAATCATTACCCCCGATTTTTTAGGACCTCTACAAAGTATGACCAGTGAGTGCTTCGATGCAAGTTTCTCCAAATTTGCTAGATGGATTTGCTCCAAAATTTGGTAACACATAGATAACCTTGAGATGATTCCAACAAGCTATAGATTATTGAAATTGGTTGAGAAATGAGTGAGATATGAGCAGCACAAGTTGACAGTTAAGAATGACTATAAGAGAGAGATCATAAATGAACAATGTAGATGTATTGTATTAATGAACAATGTTGTAAAAGATCATGGGCTTGGTAATCATAGCCTTATGATGGAGAATAGTGTAGGCTACAATGTAGGACTTACACACATACAAAATGGTAATGGAGAGCTCGGATACTGAAGCTACACACCGCGACTTTTTCAAGTCACTTTATTTAAGTGTTATATTCAAATTTGAATTTGAATTCAATTCTTGGCTCTCTCTAAAAGTGATCCTTCATTCTAGGAGATATTCCCTCAATGAACTAGTTACTTTTATATCTAACAATTCCATGACTTTTTGGTAGGTGATTACAAATATTCTCAAGTAAAAAAGAAATGACTTTTACAAAGGTAAAAGGATAAATTTCCACTAGTAATAGTTTCCATGGTACTTCATATCCTAATGAACCTCAAGCCAAATGTGTGGGCTTGGACTTTGCACCAACATAGATGCATGAGATCATTGTTGGAAATGGAAATTCTTAGTTTGATTAGAATGATGATTGTCTCGTGTGGGTGATATACGTATTGAAATTTTTTGGTTTAACTTGTGTATTACTGAGTGGAGCTTGTAAGAAGACGTGATTATCACTATATTGAGTGATTAGATGCATGTGATCATTGCTGGAAATGGAAATTCTTGGTTTTATCAGAATCGTGATTTTCTCATCTGGGTGATACAGGCACAAGAATCACTAAAAAAGCTATTGCTTAGCTCTAGATACAAGAAACCCTAGTTTTCCTACTCCTTTTTCAAGTTCTTCTTAGAAATCAGGATTGTTTTTACATTTTCTTGGATTCCATTAACTAGAAGGGGCTATGGTCTTAGTATACTTCCCATATTAACATATTTAAGATATGAGAGTTAATCCTTTATGCTATGATGATTGGAGAGGACAACTCCAAAGGATAACAAACACAAGTAAAACAGTACAAGACAACCACTATATCAAATAGTCAAGCAGAATTCAAGAAGACAGACGTTCCATACATGAAGCAGATCTGGGTATGAAAAGGAGAGCAACGATCACCGTTGCCATAACAATTCCCATCCAAGCAAGCCAACCATGAAAAAAGAAGAATAAAGCAAGTAGGACAAGCTCAACCACAAAGTTTCTGACAAATTTGGGTGCCTAAGAAACTAACAAGGGCAATTATACATGTGGGTATCCAAGGCACTCTTACATGGACAAAACCCTATGATCTCCCTCATGAGAAAAGTCTCAACAAAGAAGCCAAGGAGAGGCAAAGGTCAGAACCAAACATAGAGATGAAAAGAAAATCAACCCACCTCTTTGGCAATAGTAAGAAGACAAGCAACAAGGGTATGGGTTTGGAAGTCAAAAGCACTAGTAGCCCCCACAAAACCAAAGAGCTAGCCATGAGGGATACAAAATTTAAGAAAACATCCAAAGATGAAGAGGCCAAAAGTGATCTCTATGCAGTCAAACACACTTCTAAAATGGATGCCTTTGAAAAGGAATGATCATTTGACATTCAACCATCGATTAATTGCATCATTTCACGATCCAATGGATACCTCATAACAAAGATTGCATCAACATCTACAAGTAAGATTGAATGCCTCAGTGTGCAAAAACCATGTGCCTTTGGCATAACCCTATCTTTTGCACCATTGAGGTCATTCGTTTCCATAGTATGAATTAATATAGGGCCACATTACAAGGCCGTGCATAGACATAGTTCAGAATCCCAAGCACATGAGACACATTTAACATATGTAACATATTTTATCAATACTAACCGCTTTCATCTTGTTGTGTGAGATTGTACATCCATCAACACAAAAGAGAATCCAATGGTCAATCACCATGATGGGAGTACAACACAAAGAGATGAACATCGATGGACCTTTCACCATGGTAAGGATCACCTACTTGGGCAAAAATATAGCAATGATAGGTTAGGAAACCTCTTCGTCAGCATACCCTTGAGCACTTAGCTAAAGACCCAACTTTTTGCACCATACTGTTTACAATGCGTTCCCAAAAATACATAGGGCCACATTACAAGGCCATGCATAAGGCATATATTTTCTTCAACCCATGCACTGACACAGTTACCCATCATTCATCATGGGTTACAAGTACTTGGAATGACAACTATGAAACATATGTTGAAAGATCTAGAGGACATCATGGTTACGATATCAACACCTATGAAGCATCTCAAAGCTCACAGCTCCTCAAAATCAACATTGCCAACCCCTTTTCAGCAACTTGCAATATGTGAAAGCTCAAAATTACACAGTCATGCGGGAACCCAAGAAAGGAGTACATACAATGGGACTAAAACTTGCAAAGGCTAGCAGTGACACAATGAAGAATCAGAACCCTACATTTGGAAGATAGGCTACTCTTGTTGATACATTATGGACACTGTTGGGGGATTCTTTTGCTGAAAGGGACTTGAGTGTTTGTAGGAGAAGGAAGAAGTGAAGAAGTGGAACACAAACATCGGAAGCTTCTGTATATTGATTACCAATAGGAAAAATTACAATAATGATGTCCGGACAAGACCAAGTGATCTCTGTGAGGAGTGTTTAATCCCAATGAATACACACAAACACACACACACACAAGGTTACAAGATATCCAAAGTTCTTTATGCCACCGACCTTCTCTGCACTAGACCTCCACCTTCTCCAGGAGCTTGCTCTTGTGCACACTTTGCACTCAAGCTTCCAATAGGGTACTTTCTATCAATGCGCACACCTCTTCAATGGTCCTTCGTGATGGAGAGTGTTAATCTCCAAAAGAACAAGTTATCTTTGAAGTTAGAGCACCTCTATATCAAGAATAACCTAAAACCTTCACCAATTTGGAGGATCAATACTCAATTTTCAAAATCCTGAACAAACTGTGAAAAAGGTGACTACACAGAAAGTGTGCTGCACATAACTCACTCATTGACTTATCAAATGTGTAAAGTTTTTTTATAAACTTTTCACAAGGTTTCACCTACAGTTTGCGCACCTTCTCCAAGTTAAATCATTCCAAAAGACTCGGTAGATCTTGAGAAATGATCTTAACAAGTCACCTATGTCTAAAACTGTAGTTATTTACAATCGACTTTGACACCTGCAACTTCTAAAGCTTGGTTCTCCCAAACTAGAAGCTGTTTAATCAAATGATTTTAGCCATAGGTAGCTTACCTTCCAAATTAAAGAATGAGTGCTTGCTTGCTCAAAACTTTACATTGTGGAAGGAGAACTAACCAAAACGTTAGCATCAAATTTTGTGCCTGTTGCAACTTCTCTTCTTTACATTTAAACATGTAAATGTTCCTACACTCAATTCTCTCAACCTGATCACAATTAGAAGCTGAATATTTGTACAGAGGTCAATCAACTATAGACTTAAACCTGCACAAAAGCATTTCACAAAAGACTCAACACAGAAGGAGAACTCTCAGAAATATCGGGTGCAACTTTTTCTTCATTTTTGAAAAACTTTACATCTGAGTGATGAGAGAGATCTTACTCACTTCTAAAAGTGTCTAATGATTCATACAACTTCTAATTTCTCTATTCACATGCTCTCACATATTTTCCCCAACATTTTTCCTTGTATATATATGCAAATATGTACAAGCTCATAAATATACAAAAGTATAAGTGAGCTAACTCTAAGTTAATGTACATATGTATACATATCTTCATTCTCTGAACATATACTTTCTTCATGCTTCATGACTTGATCTTTTCTTCAATCCTTGACTTCAAAACTTCAATTGTTGATTGCCTTGCACCAACAGCTCCCCTTCAATCATCAATTGAGGTTTTCACTATCTTCTTTATACCTGCCATGTCTTTGAATCTTTGTAGCTTTGGTCCATCCAAGCTTTTGGTTAGCATATCAGCTATCTGATCTTTTGTTGAAGTATGTATAACTTCAATCTCTTTATCCATCACCTTCTCTCTAAGAAAATGATACTGAATCTCAATGAGGTTAGTCCTGGCATGAAAAATAGGATTAGCAACTAAATACAATGAACTCATGTTATCTCCATGAATAGTGGGTGTACTCTGAATGATGTCAAAACTCTTCATAAGAGTCTTCAGCCATATCACTTCCTTTGCAGCTTCCACCATACCTTTGTAATCAGCCTCTATGGATGATAAAGCAGCTATGTTTTGCTTCTTTGAACACCATGAAATTAACTTATCTCCCACATAACACAAGTATCCATAAGTTGATTTCCTATCATCAGGATTACCTACCCAATCTGTATAACTATATATCTTGATGTTTGTATCTGATGTAAAACCATAATACAAACCTTCTTTGAGTGTACCCTTAATGTACCTCAACACTCTTTGTCCTGCAATCCAATGTTCTTTCCTAGGACAATGCATGAATTGAGATAATACTCCAACTGCATATGACAAGTGAGGCCTAGTTAATGTAGCATAGATCAGACTACCAACCAAACTTTGATATAGCTTCATGTCCTTGAATTCTTCTCCTCCATATCTACTCAATTTGTTATTCACCTCCATTGGAGTAGGTGCTACCCTGCAATCATCCATTTTAAACTTGACCAACAAGTTTTTCAAATACCTTTCTTGAGTTACACACACTCCATGTTGAGTGTATGAGATCTCCATGCCCAAGAAATATGACAAGTCTCCCAAGTCACTAATCTTGAACTCTTTCTCCATTTGCTTCTTTAGGCTTTGAATGCCTTTCTCATCTGTACCTGTAAGAATTATATCATCAACATATATGCACATGTAAATGAACCCATCATCACTTGCTGTGACAAGCAAGCTACTATCTGCTTTAGATACTTGGAAACCAAGTTCCTTCAAGAACTTCACAAGTCTATAATTCCATGCCCTTGGGGCCTGCTTCAAACCATACAAAGCTCTCTTGAGCTTACATACATGATCTGGACACCTTTCATTTCTGAATCCTTGTGGTTTCTCCATGAAAACATCATCTGAAATGTAACCATTTAGAAAAGCATTCTTCATATCTAATTGATATAATTTCCAACCTTTACATGCAGCAATAGCTATGAGTGTCCTGATGGTTGTCATCTTTGCCACAGAACTATAAGTCTCATCATAATCTATACCATATGTCTGAGAAAACCCTTTCACAACAAGTCTAGCTTTATACCTAGACACACTTCCAACTGCAATCTCTTTTTTCTTGTAGAACCATTTGCATCCAATGGTCTTCTGACTATTTGGTTTAGGAACCAAATCCCATGTCTGATTCTCCATCAATGTATCATACTCTTCCTGCATAGATTTCTCCCAATTTTCCTTACCCTTTGCCTCTTCATATGTAGAAGGGTCTTCATCTACCTTTATCATATAAGCATAATCTTTGGTAGCCAAAAAAGAAGTGTCATAGCTATACCTTGTAGGTTGCCATTTGTGTCTTGATGACCTTCTGAGTTCTCCACTTCTTGAGGTTTCTGGTTCATCACATTTTGGATCAAACCTTAGCACTTCTTCAACTTCAACCTGTGTTGGAGTTTATTGACCTCCAAAGTATAGCAGGAAGTAGGTGGAACCCCCTAGGAACAAGTTGACCTTCTCACAAACTTCATCATAGAAAACCAGTCATGCTTGCAGAGCTTACTACTCTCTACTCACTCAAAAGTTTTTAAAACTGTTTTGACCACATATAGTAGAGACCAAGAGCTTTCCAATGAACCAAAGAACACTCAATTTGGATAAATACTCAATGAGCTATGACCTCTGCAATATGCAGCTTTAATGGAGACCTTGAAACAGAGATGAACCTGAGGACATACATCACTTGCAGAGACTACTGCTCTTAACTCACAACTCCAATGAATCTGAAAATTTCCAGAATACAAATAGACTTGGAGAGCTTTCCAAAAAGCTAAAGAACACATGATTTGGATACATACACAAGGAGATATGACCTCTGCAAGTTGGATGTTTAATGGAGACCTTCAGCAGGGATAAAAAACAGAGAACACACACTACTTGCAGAGAGTGTTGCTCTCAGCTCACAAATCCAATGATTATGAAAATTGGTACTATGAAAGTAGACAAGAAGAGCTCTGCATACAAAAACTAGAGTAGCATAGAGATACTCTCTTGGACATCCCACAAGATCACGACTTTTCTCCTCTTTTTATAGCATGGGAAACTAATCTAAAACCTTCCTAATACATCTAAATTCGTGGTAGACACTTGGATGGAGGTATTACATGACTCAAGTGCTCAAATAAGCAAAGTATTGATGGACTTTGAGAACTAGCCACATCGACCTTCCACTAGGACACCACTGAAGCTCCCTTGTGACTCACTAATTTGACTCACCATGTTCTAGAACTCACGTGGTATTTTTGCTAAATTTTATGAATAATATGAGCCTTCTTGAAGTATTTGAAGACTTCCCAAAGGTATTTACATAATTTGAAACTTGTACCCTACATAAAACAAATGTTCGCAACATTCTCCCCCTCAAGTTTCAAAGGGTATTTCCTTCATGCCAAGAATATAGTTGAATCTTTGAAGCTTTGGTCCATCCAAGGATTTGGTGAAGATATCTGCAACTTGATCCTTTGTTCCAACAAAAGAAACCTGCACTTCATTGTTCATGGCCTTCTCTCGAACATAATGATAGTGAACCTCTATATGCTTTGTTCTAGCATGAAAAATAGGATTTGAGGTCATATGAATGCTGCTCAAGTTATCCCCATATATCAGTGGTACATCAACCTGCACATTCAAGTCATGAAACAACTTTTTAAACCACATAACCTCAGTAGTAGCCAATGCTAAACCTCTATACTCAGCCTCTGTAGGAGATAAAGCAACTGTAGGCTGTTTCTTTGAACTCCATGTTAATGTCTTGTTTCCTGCTATTACCACATATCCACTTGTGGATCTTCTATCATCTTTGCTTCCAGCCCAATCTGCATCACTAAAGACTTTAAGAGTTAGATCAACATCATGACTATAAAATAATCCTTCGTTCATGGTACCTTTCAAATACCTAAGCACTCTTTTCGCTGCATGCATATGAGGTACTCTAGGTTCATGCATAAATTGTGACAATACTCCCACTGCATAACATATATCAGGTCTAGTTTTTGTTGCATAAATCAAAGATCCTACCATGGATCTATATACATTCATATCATGCAACTCATCACCTTCCTTTGCACTCAGCTTTACATTACATTCCATTGGAGTAGAAACAAATTTACATTCCTGCATACCAAACCTTTTCAGCATATCACATATATACTTTCTTTGTATCAACCACATACCTTCATCACTATACACAATTTCAATCCCAAGAAAGTATCTGAGCAAACCAAGATCTGAAATTTTAAATTCCTTTCCCAAATTACCTTTTATCTCATCAATTGCTTTTGCATTATTCCCTGTAATCAACAAGTCATCCACATAAATGCATACATAGACACACATGCCATCTACATGTTTTACATAAAGTGAAGGATCAGCATGACTCGCTGTGTATCCTTGCAGCATAAGATACTTTACCAATCTTGCATTCCATGCCGTTGGTACTTGCTTAAGACCATACAATGCCTTCTTTAACCTGCATACATGATTCGGATATTTTGCATCCACATAACCATCTGGTTGTGACATATACACTTCTTCATTTAACTCACCATTAAGAAAGGCATTCTTTATATCGAGTTGATATATATTCCACCTTTTACTTGCAGCTAAAGCCAACAAAGTTCTCACCGTTGCCATATTTGCTACTGGACTAAATGTTTCCTCATAGTCCACACCTTGAGTTTGATTATATCCTTTTGCTACAAGTCTAGCCTTATATCTAGACACACTACCATCACTATTTCTTTTAATCTTAAAAACCCACTTGCAACCAATTACCTTTTGCTTTGGTGTACTTGGAACTAAATTCCAAGTCTTGTTATCCTGAAGTGCTTCCATTTCTTCTCTCATTGCTTTCTCCCACTTTTCATCTCCTTTGGCCTCATCATAACATGTGGGTTCATTTTCCTGCTCAACTTTTGTCATAAAAGCATAATGAGTATTCATGAAAGATTCATAAGTATACCTTTGAGGTTGCTTACTTACTCTTGAAGTTCTTCTTACCTCCAATGTAGATGCTCTTCCTTTCTTATTAGGAACCTTTGATGATTCTCCCTACTCACATACATCACTAATTTCCTCTCCTTCATCATTAACTTCAACAAGTTTGAGTTTACCTTTACTTTTAACACTTGGAGGTGACTCTTGCCTTAATCTTCCATTGAAAGGTGATCCTCTTTCTTCATCTAGACCACTCATTTCATCATTTAAACTTCCTGATGGCTGAACTATGCATTCATCTCCTTCAACCACACCTTCTTCATTTTCATCCATGTCCTGCAAACAATTCTTATCTGCATACCATGAAAGTGATTCATCAAAGTTTACATCTCTTGACACAACAACCTTATTGGTATGAGAATTATAGCATCTATATCCTCTTTGAGTATCTGCATAACCAATAAATATACATTTTTCTGATTTTGCATCAAGTTTAGATCTCACCTCACTAGGTACATGTACATAACATACACAACCAAATACTTTCAAATGACTTACACTTGGTTTCCTTCCATGCCATACCTCATATGGTGTCAAATGATGAACTCCAGCAGTCGGAACTCTATTCATAATGTAAACACTTGTGCTAACAGCTTCAGCCCAAAAATAATTAGGCAAACACATATCATTAAGCATACTTCTAGATGCTTCTGCTATGATTCTGTTTCTTCTTTCTGCAACTCCATTTTGTTGTGGAGTATACCTGCATGTAACTTCTCTTTTGATACCTTCATCATACAAAAAATCAGTAAAAACTTGAGAGAAATACTCTCCCCCTCCATCAGACCTTAGCTTCTTAATATACCTTCCTGTTTGCTTTTCGACATATGATTTGAACTTCTTGAAACAATCAAAGACCTCACTCTTATGTTTAATGAAATACACAAATGTCATTCTACTATGATCGTCAATGAATGAAACATAGTACTTATTACCAACCAAGGATGCCTCTTTAGTAGGTCCCCACACATCTGTGTGTATGAGATCTAGCAAACCATCACTTACATAACTTGAATGCTTGAAAGGTTGTCTACTCTGCTTACCCATTTGACATGCTTCACAAAGATGCACCATATGTTGCTTAGTAAGATCAGGTAATCCTTCAACAATCCTCTTCTTTGATAGCTCCTTTAACCTGTGTACATTCATGTGTCCAATCCTTTTGTGCCATAGATCAAGCTCTGCTATTCGATGCATACCATAAGAGAAATAGTTTGTATGATTTGGGTTTACCTTGAATGTAAACAATCTACCTTGTTTTTGACCTCTAGGAATTAACCTCCTTTGCTTTGGATCCTCAATGAAGCAACCTGCATGATTAAATCTCACTTGTAGACCTTTTTCTACCATTTGACCAACCGACATCAAATTCTTAGTGATCGTTGGCACATAAAGTACATCCTTCAAGCAATTTTTCTTGCTCTTATCCTGCATAACAACATCTCCAACCTGCATAATCTTATGTGTTGTATCATCTCCTGTTTCAACATGACCTTTACATGATGGATTATGCATATTAGAAAACCATGAAGCATCATGAGACATGTGATTAGAACAACCACTATCTACATACCATACATCACTATTGGAATTCATCTTAGTTTCTACATTCATCATAAGAAGAGAATCATAATTATCACTTTTACCTTCAACTGCATAATTTCCTTGTTGTTTACCTCTTCTTGAATAGCCTCCTCTTCGATTACCACCTTGATTATTTTCATTTTGATAACAATCTTTGGCATAGTGTCCATACCTTCCACATATATAGCAATTGTTCTTATTATCTTCACTCCTTTGTCTTTGGTTGTAGTTGTAGTAGCCTCTCGTACCTCTAGCGCTTGATCTTCCTCTTCCTCTTGTGTTGAAGAAGCCACTTGAAGTCCTTTGATCATCGATCCTTCTTCCTCGACCTCTATTTGAACCTCTTCCACCTCTGTTTCCACCTCTTGATGATCCTACATAAAGAGCTTGTCCTTGAGATCCTTTTTGATTTGAAGTAGAACCATTTAGATTCATCTCCTCCGTGACCATGAGGGCAATAAGTTGATCAAAATCTGGTAATTCTCCTCTGACATAAACTGAAGTAATGAAGGGTTTCCATCTCTCATCATCTTTGAGTCCGTTGAGAGTATGTGCAACCAAGTTGTCGTCCTCCACATGAGCTTGAATTGATCCTAGTTGATCTGCAATCTCTTTAACTTTCAATATGTAATCATTGACCGATGTCCTTGTATCTTTCTTTATGTTATTCAACTCATTTTTGAGTTGAATCTTCCTTGCTCTTGTACCTGTAGCATACAACCTTTCCAATGCAAGCCAAACATCTCTACTTGTGTCTAGATCTTGTATGTGTCCTACCATTGAATCTTGAATATTTTGTGATAAAATGAATATAACCCTTTTGTCTCTCTCATTCCAAAGTCTAAACTCCCTCAATTGTTGCTGATTTGGGTCCTCTGGTAATGTGGGTTTGATATCTGTGCCGTCAATCAAACCATACAAGCCTCTACCTTGCAAGTATGCTGTGATTCTAAACTTCCATGCCTAATAATTGGTCTTATCAAGCTTCTCTATTTGTGCATGTTGGTCTCCCATAATACAAATGCTAAGCTTCCTCCTTTAAGCCTCCTTTCCAATGTGTGTGATGAGAAGAAATATAATATTTACCTTGTAAATGAGGTATGTGCACCTTTCTTTGCTTGGATGTTGCTTCAGATGCCTCCTTGCAATCTTCTTCTACCTTTGTGTAGTGTTGATGATGAACTGCTTCTTTGATAGCTTCAAATTCTTCGTCAAGGTATGATAACCTTCTCCAAGTCTCCAAGTACTTGCTCTGATACCAATGTTGAAGTTTATTGACCTCCAAAGTATAGCAGGAAGTAGGTGGAACCCCCTAGGAACAAGTTGACCTTCTCACAAACTTCATCATAGAAAACCAGTCATGCTTGCAGAGCTTACTACTCTCTACTCACTCAAAAGTTTTTAAAACTGTTTTAACCACATATACTAGAGACCAAGAGCTTTCCAATGAACCAAAGAACACTCAATTTGGATAAATACTCAATGAGCTATGACCTCTGCAATATGCAGCTTTAATGGAGACCTTGAAACAGAGATGAACCTCAGGACATACATCACTTGCAGAGACTACTGCTCTTAACTCACAACTCCAATGAATCTGACAATTTCCCGACTACAAATAGACTTGGAGAGCTTTCTAACAAGCTAAAGAACACATGATTTGGATACATACACAAGGAGATATGACCTCTGCAAGTTGGATGTTTAATGGAGACCTTCAGCAGGGATAAAAAACAGAGAACACACACTACTTGCAGAGAGTGTTGCTCTCAGCTCACAAATCCAATGATTATGAAAATTGGTATTATGAAGTAGACAAGAAGAGCTTTCAAATGAGCTATCAAACATGTAATTTGGATATATAATGAGGGAGATACAAGCTCTGCAAGCTCTGCATACAAAAACTAGAGTAGCATAGAGATACTCTCTTGGACATCCCACAAGATCACGACTTTTCTCCTCTTTTTATAGCATGGGAAACTAATCTAAAACCTTCCTAATACATCTAAATTCGTGGTAGACACTTGGATGGAGGTATTACATGACTCAAGTGCTCAAATAAGCAAAGTATTGATGGACTTTGAGAACTAGCCACATCGACCTTCCACTAGGACACCACTGAAGCTCCCTTGTGACTCACTAATTTGACTCACCATGTTCTATAACTCACGTGGTATTTTTGCTAAATTTTATGAATAATATGAGCCTTCTTGAAGTATTTGAAGACTTCCCAAAGGTATTTACATAATTTGAAACTTGTACCCTACATAAAACAAATGTTCGCAACAACCTGTACTTCATTGTTCTCCTCTTCATCAAATATCTGAACCTTTGATTTACCTTTCTTTTGATTCACAACTTCTTCATCACCTGCATAAATATTGATTGTACCTGCATACCAAGTACCTTGCTCATCAAATGTAACATCCTTTTATACAAGGAATTGTTTTGTGGATGGAATCCACAACCTATATCCCATCTGCTTATCATCATATCCAATGAACACATACTTTTCAGCTTTAGGTTCCAATTTGTGCCTTAATTGAGATGGCACATATGCATATGCCAAACATCCAAATACCTTGCAATGATCTAGAGTAGGTCTCTTAACCCATCATGCCTCATATGGTGTCATACCCTGCAAAGCTTTACATGGTGATCTATTGATCAAATATGTGGTTTTATTTACAGCCTTAGCCCACAAATAATTTGGGCAATTTTTCTCCTTCATCATGGATCTTGCAAACTCAACAAGAGTTCTATTCCTCCTTTCTGCTACACCATTTTGATGAGGAGAGTACCTGCAAGTAATTTCCCTTTTTATACCTGAATTCCATAAGTAATCACTGAACTCATTAGAGAAATACTCTCCCCCTCCATCTGACCTTAGTCTCTTCAACTTTTGACTTGTAATTCTCTCTGCATACACATGATAATGTTTGAATGTATTGAATACCTCTGACTTATCTTTGATCACATAGATAGTGATCCATCTGGTAGCATCATCAACATAAATCACATAATACCTTGAACCATTGATAATAAATTCCTTTGACCCACACATCTGTGTGTACCAATTCAAGCTTCTCGGAATACATAAAACCATGCTTGGAATACATAAAACCATGCTTACGAGCCTTACCTAATTGACATGCCTCACATATGTATGTCATATGTTGACCTCCAACATTAGGCAATCCAAGCACTGAACCATTGTTAACCATATCTTTAATACCTCTTTCATTGAAATGTCCAAGCCTTTTGTGCCAAAGATCTAACTCAGAGATCTTATGTCCTCCATATGTGAACAAGGCATGACCAATGTTACCTTGAATCTTCAATGTGAACAAACTTCCTTCTTTCTTCCCTAAAATAATTTGTTTATACCCATTGCTAGGGTCTTCCACAAAAACTCCTTCATTAGTGAACCTAACTTCATAACCTTTTTCAACAATTTGTCCTACACTTATCAGATTTGGTGGAATTGTAGGAACATACAAAACCTTACTGAAGAGAGTACTTCCATCCTTGGACTTTACTGATCCAATTGACTTCACATTGTGCTTTGTATTGCCACCTGTTTGAACTACATGATTAGTTACCTTATTCTACAAATCAGTCATCAAAGCTATGTTTCCACTGAGGTGATTGCTACACCATGAGTCAATGTAGGAGACTCTTTGGTCTTGTCTTTGCCTTTCACAAGTTGCATTCATTATCAATGTTGAATGCTCCTTCTGATCTAAAGCATAATTATAGTAGGTATTGTTGTATTGTTGACTTTGGAATCCTCTACCTGCATTTCTTCCAAAGTAACCTCTACTACCTCTGCCTTTGAAATTACCTCTTTGATTTCTGCCACCTCTTCCTCTTGAATTAAAGTTCTGATTATATCCACCATTATTCTGAGTATTATGCCAACAATCATGAGCTAAGTGATTTGTCTTACCACAAATCCAGCAAGCTTTGACTCCATCTTTATTACTTCTGCCTCTTCCTCTACCTTTGCCACCTCCTCTTCCTCTTAGGAAGTTAGCTTGGCCAGTTGTACCTTCATCTTCATTTGCTTGTTGCTTCCCTTTGCTATTCTTCTTCTTATCCTTTGAATACATTGCTTGACCTGCACTTTTATCACTTTCACCTTTGACATCCTGCTCAAAGGTTAGCATGTGTCCTAGCAACTCATTTAAATTAGGAGTAAAATGATCTAGTGATAATTCAGTAGACAAAATGAATGGCTTCCATTTGTCATCACCTCTCAAACCTATGAGGATTTGCCTTACCAATTTATCCTCCTCAATATCTTCATCAACTTCTCCTAATGCATCTGCAATGTCCTTCATCCTTGTTACATAATCTGAGATGGATTGAGAGGCCTTCTTCTTGAATGTGGTAAACTCTGCCCACAAGGATGCCTTCCTTGACTTTGTGGTGTTTTGGAAATGCTCCTGCAAAGCATTCCATATATCACTTGCACTTTCAAGACCTCTAATGTGAGGTAGCAAGTAGTCATTAACTCCCATATAGATAATGCTCCTACCTTGAGCATCTCTCTTCATCCAAGTCTTCAAATCTGACAATTCATCCCTAGTTGGAACACTAGGATCTCTGAACGGAGGCTTTTCCTCTTCTCCTGTAATATAGCCTATCAAGTCTTTGCTCATAAGATGAGCTTCCATCCTCATTGACCATGCTGGATATTTGTCTCTATCCAATTTCTCTATCTGAAGAGAATCTCCCATTGTTTCGTCATGTGTATTAAATCCTTCAAGCTTTATGAGGAATAAGGTTACCTTTGCTTCGAATGAAGTTCCTTTTGTCTTCCTTGATATCTTCTGGCCTCCTTTTCAAGCTTTGCTTTCAAGCTTTCACCCTTTGTATCTTCAAATGTTGAATTCTTTATAACTGCAGCAGTCGGGGTGCACCTTTCTTCAATTTTGATGCTTCCTGCTCTGAGACCACTGATGGAGAGTGTTAATCTCCAAAAGAAAAAGTTATCCTTGAAGTTAGAGCACCTCTATATCAAGAATAACTTAAAACCTTCACCAATTTGGAGGATCAATACTCAATTTTCAAAATCTTGAACAAACTGTGAAAAAGGTGACTACTGTTGACATATTTAGGTAGTGATGTATGTGAACACACTAGGACCGCCGGGGCACTTTTTTCCCTCTTTAGGAGGGATTTTTCCCCCGGCTTGTATATACGCCTATTTTCCCTAATGGGCTACTTATCTTTATCTTCCTTCTTCGAATATGCAGAATTAGCAGATTTTTGCTTACTAGTTGAAGAGCTCCATTTTCCTTTGCCCTTCTGACTAGCCAAGAAAGCTTGACCTGCAACTCGCATAATGGACCTGTTTTGCCTGGACTGATCTTCCTGCAATAGAACAGAGACTAACTCCTCAAATGATAAGGCATTTGGATTTCCTTTCATCATCAACCGAAGAGTAGAAGCAAAACTCTGATATGAATTAGGAAGACCATTCAGAACGATCTGCACAAGTGAGCTATCTGGTATAAGCTCATTAGCAGAAATCAACTCTTCCTTCAAGTCTTTGATCTTCATTAGGAAACTGTCCATAGAATCACCTTCATTCATGTGCTCACTCTCCAACTGTTTTCGGAGGTAAGCAACACGAGCCTCATTCCTAGCTTGGTACAATGTGGTAAGTGTATCCCAAGCATCCTTAGCTATTCTGCAAGAGCAAATGTGAGGAATAATGGCACGTTTGACAGACAAAG
The DNA here is from genome assembly GCA_020310875.1 of Ceratopteris richardii. NCBI lineage: Eukaryota > Viridiplantae > Streptophyta > Polypodiopsida > Polypodiales > Pteridaceae > Ceratopteris > Ceratopteris richardii. The sequence continues at coordinate 41,796,900 of CM035410.1, read as the reverse complement.
CTATCAATGCATGTGCTTGGGCATCTCTGCCATCCCAGCGAATCTGCTCTGCAGAAGGTGCAGCAGAAACAACAACACGAACAGGAATCTGTGGAATATCATCTTCGACACCATCTTCATCAGCTCCAGCACCTGTATTTGCAGTACATGTAGTCAGAGGTGTAACAGGACCTCTTTCAACACCCTACACAATGTTCCACAATCCTTTTGCAACCAATACATGTCGCATCATGTAAGCCCATAATGGGTAGTTGGTACCATCCAACTTATCCTCAACAACCAAAATACAGAATACATCACTTCTTTTAGCCATGCCCGGTGACTAAAATACCTTGATGCAGAAAATTGACTGTATCTCAAAAAGTTGAACAGAACTGTCGAGATGAATTCTACTAGACCTGTAGTAGACTTCGAGACGCTTATACTGGCGAACAAAAATTGGTACATACCTTTGGCACAAAAAGATCAAATAGCCTGCACAAGCTGTGATAGTGCGTTCGGAGGCCGAAACGATCTTAGATCGCGAAAACACCCTAAGTATGTTCACCAAAATTTCGTGTGAATCTGAGACTGCAAACGGAGGAGTGTCGACAGTGCCCTAGATGAAGCGATAACCTGCTCTGATACCAATTGTTGGAGTTAGACGTCTGCTGAAGCACGCGAACAACACAAGGAAGAAGAAGAAGCTTGGAGCACAACACACGATACTGAATGTATTACTAGATAATGTACAAAGATAAGTAGCCCATTAGGGCAAATAGGCGTATATACAAGCCGGGGGAAAAACCTCCTAAAGAGGGAAAAAAGTGCCCCGGTGATCCTAGTGTGTTCACACATATCACTACCTAAATATATCAACAAATCCCCCTTGGGAGTGATGCGGTGAACAAGGAGCTGGCACTCATGTATAAGGAAGTGCCAAGCTATGTGGAAATCACTCCACAAAAGGAAGTAAGCCCAAAGCTTTGCAGAAACCTTCAAACTTCTACCTAGGCAGAGCCTTCGTGAAAAGGTCTGCAATGTTCTCGTGTGTGGGCACATATGCCAAGCTGATCTCCCTAGTAGAGAACCTCTCCCTGACATAATGATAATGCACCTCGATGTGCTTAGTGCGAGCATGGAACACAGGGTTCCTCGCAACTGCCAATGTGCTCTGCCTGTTAGTGAAGATGGTGGTGGCAGAAGACTAACCAACACCCAAATCAGCTATAAGGCATCTGAGCCACACACACTCAACAATAGCTGTGAAAGCTGCTCTATACTGAGCCTCACAACCGGAAGTGGCCATAGTAGGCTCCTTCTTACTCAACCAAGATATACATGAGCTACCAGCCCCATCAGAGTCAGAAAAAGCATGCAAATCTGGCGGCAGTGATCCCCCCTTGGGATAAAACAACCCAAGTATCCGAGTACCACTCAAGTAGCGAAAGATGCACTTAACCACCTGCCAATGCTTGACCCCTGGGCAATGCATAAATCTGCTCATCTGTGAGACAGCAAACTAAATATCTAGCCAAGTAATGCATAAGTAAATCAAGCACCCAACAGCCTGTTGATAGAGAACAACATCGAATGCATCTCCAGCATCATGAAGACTCAATCGTAAACCTGTCTCCATAGGAGTGGCAATAGGCTTACAGTCTTCAAGGCCAAAACACTGCAACAATGTGTCAATATATTTCGTTTGACACAAAGCCATTCCACCATCAACTTGAATAAACTGAATGCCCAAATAGTGATGCAAATGCCCCAATTCAGACATCTCAAATGAGGCATGCAAATCAGCCTTGAAATCAACAATATGCTTCTCAATAGGACTAGTGAGCAGCATGTCGTCAACATAGACAACAATGATCAGAAGCACATCATTAGCACGCTTAACATATAAGGTGCTTTCAGTTGGACTATTCTCAAAACCATGTGCAACCAGATAGGCATGTATCTTCTCATAAGCACGTGGTGCTTGCTTTAAACCATATAATGCCTTCTTTAACCTGCACACCTGGTTTTCATGCCCTTTCTGCACAAAGCCACGGGGCTGAAAAACATACACTTCTTCATGCAAGTCACCATTCAAAAATGTTGTTTTAATGTCCAATTGATGTACATTCCAACCATGATGGGTTGCAAGTGCACAAATGCTCCGAACAGTAGTCATACCACATGTAGGTGCAAAGGTCTCATCAAAATCAATGCCTCTTTCCTGTGCATAACCCTTTGCAACAAGCCTAGCCTTATACCTATCAACTGTACCATCAAGTTTACGCTTCAGCTTGTATACCCACTTAGTGCCAATGGCCTTCTTGCCAGGAGGCAAGTCACATAAAGACCATGTACCATTCTTCATTATAGCATCATATTCAGATTGCATAACAGCCATTCAATTTTGTGAATTTTGTGCTTCATCAAAAGAAATAGGCTCATTCTCATCACAGAGACTAGACACAGCCATAGCATAGCAATCTGATGCAAAGGAGGCACTATGAGACCCTGAACAAGTACGATATGACAAAGGTGCATCTAATTTGCTGTCACGCAAAGTCTGCACCAACCATTTTGGCATAGTTTTTGCCTGCTCAATATCAGCTCTCTCATCAACAAGTGCATCATGTAAATCTGCATCAGAAATGGAATGATCTGCATCATCATATGAAACCTGCAAAGGCTAAGAAGTTGCCTCATTAGGACCAGCACTAGACTGACCACTTGTAAAAAGAGGCATCAAAGTATCATACATGTCTTTGGAGCTAATAGATGTCTCCTTAGTACATGAAAGCAATGGCTGAATAGCATCTTCCACAAAGACAACATCACGGCTAACCAGAATGCGTTTAGTCTGTGGATGATACAGATGATAGCCTTTACTTTCAGAACTGTACCCAACAAAAAAACATTTTACTACCCTATCATCCAATTTTCTATGATGTTGTTCAGGCACTATTGCATATGCCAAACAACCCAAAACACGCAGATGAGCAACAGATGGCTTGCGGTCATGATAAGCCTCATATGGAGTGATAGACTACAACGCTTTAGTGGGACACCTGTTCAGTACATATGCTGCACACATGACAACCTCAAGCCAGAAACTATGAGGTAAAGCCTGACTCTTGACCATACACCTTGCCATCTCCATGAGAGACCTGTTCTTTCATTCAGCAACTCCATTCTGTTGAGGTGTATATGGCACTGTACAGTGGTGTTTTATCCCACGTTCAGCCAGAAATGCATTAAAATCAGAAGACATATATTCTCCCCCTCGATCAGAACGGAGGGTGCCCATTTTACATGCTGACAGATTTTCAGCCAGAACCAAAAACTGTTTGAAGCACATGAACACTTCGGACTTTGCCTTCAATGGATATACCCATGCATGCCTGGAAAAATCATCAATGAAAGTCACGAAGTAAAGATAATTTCCAAAAGAAGTGTCTGCATAGGACCACAGACATCACTATGTACAAGCTTCAATTTTTGAGTAGTCCGAACTGAACCGTCTTTTGGAAAGGATGAACGCTGCATTTTGCCCAAAATACAGCCTTCACAAACATGTTTTCCGGGTGCCTCAAGTTTATGCAACGAGGAGACCATTTCAGATTTCTGCAGGCATAGCAAACTAGCAAAATGCAGATGACCAAAGCTTTGCATCTGACATAGCCTGAGAATCATTTACTGCACATGCCAAATCATTTATAGATCTTTCATAGTCTATGAGCTTATACAGCCCACGACATAAAATGCCAGAAGCAATAATCACATCGCCATTTGACAGATCATGAACTGTACACTTGTCATCAACAAATTTCACAACCAAGCCAATCTTGGCTAATGCAGAAACTGATAACAGGTTCTTTTTTATCCGTGGCACAAATAAAGCATCTGACAAAGTGAAAGAACTACCATCAGTAGTAGTCAAAATGATCTTACCAACTCCCATAACAAGATAAGAGGAGTTGTTGGCGCATGCAATAGTATTCCCTGTAGGGGCAGGCTCGAGTGAAGAGAAGAAATTGCGCTGCGAGGTAATATGTTTGGTCGCCCCACTGTCAAAATACTGGCAAACATCTGAGTCTACTGCAGACATGCATTCCTCATGAGAAGATGGGTCAAAACTGCAAATAGTAGTAAACGCCCATTCTTCTTCCTGCATAAAATTTGCAGACTATGTTTTTGGTGTAGAGGCCTCTGCAACAACCATTCCAGCCTCTTTCTTCTTTGCCTCTTTAGCAGCCAGTTTTGGACAGTTCTTTATGATATGATCATTCCCTTTACAGTACTTACAAAACAATTTTTGCTTTTCTGATTTCTTCTCATCTTTATCTTCCTTCTTCGAATATGCAGAATTAGCAGATTTCTGCTTACTAGTTGAAGAGCTCCATTTTCCTTTGCCCTTCTGACTAGCCAGGAAAGCTTGATCTGCAACTCGCATAATGGACCTGTTTTGCCTAGACTGATCTTCCTGCAACAGAACAGAGACTAACTCCTCAAATGATAAGGCATTTGGATTGCCTTTCATCATCAACCGAAGAGTAGAAGCAAAACTCTGATATGAATCAGGAAGACCATTCAGAACGGTCTGCACAAGTGAGCTATCTGGCATAAGCTCATCAACAGAAATCAACTGTTCCTTCAAGTCTTTGATCTTCGTTAGGAAACTGTCCATAAAATCACCTTCATTCATGTGCTCACTCTCCAATTGTTTTCGGAGGTAAGCAACATTAGCCTCATTCCTAGCTTGGTACAATGTGGTAAGTGTATCCCAAGCATCCTTAGCTATTTTGCAAGAGCGAATGTGAGGAATAATGGCACGTTTGACAAAAAAAGCTATCAATGCATGTGCCTGGGCATCTCTGCCATCCCAGCAAATCTGCTCTGTAGAAGGTGCAGCAGAAACAGCAGCACGAACAGGAATCTGCGGAATATCATCTTCGACACCATCTTCATCAGCTCCAACACCTGTATTTGTAGAACCTATAGTCAGAGGTGTAACATGACCTCTTTCAACACCCTACACAATGTTCCACAATCCTTTTGCAACCAATACATGTCGCATCATATAAGCCCATAATGGGTAGTTGGTACCATCCAACTTATCCTCAATAGCCAACATACGGAATACATCAGTGCTTTCAGCCATGTCTGGTGACTAGAAGGAAATCACTCCACAAAAGGAAGTAAGTCCAAAGCTTTGCGGAAACCTTCAAACTTCTCCCTAGGTAGAGCCTTCGTGAAAAGTTCTACAATGTTCTCCTGCGTGGGCACATATGCCAAGCTGATCTCCCCAACAGAGAACCTCTCCCTGACATAATGATAATGCACCTCAATGTGCTTAGTGCGAGCATGGAACATAGGGTTCCTCGCAACTGCCAATGTGCTCTGACTGTCAGTGAAGATGGTGTTGGCAGAAGACTGACCAACACCCAAATCAGCCATAAGGCGTCTGAGCCACACACACTCAACAGTAGCTGTGAAAGCTACCCTATACTCAGCCTCACAACTGGAAGTGGCCACAGTAGGATGCTTCTTGCTCAACCAAGATATACATGAGCTACCAAGCATGAAGCAAAAGCCACTAGTGGACACACGAGTGTCATAGCAACCAGCGCAATTAGAGTCAGAAAAAGCATGCAAATCTGGCGGTAGTGATTTCCACATGGCTGAATCAGAAAACAAGTAATTGTTTTGTAAGTACTGTAAAGGGAATGATCATATCATAAAGAACTGTCCAAAACTAGTTGCTAAAGAGGCAAAGAAGAAAGAGGATGGAATGGTTGTTTGCAGAGGACTCTACACCAAAAATAGAGTCTGCAAATCTTGTGTGCTTGCTTGCTCAAAACTTTACACTGTGGAAGGAGAGCTGACAAAAACATTAGCATCAAATTTTGCACCTCTTGCAACTTCTCTTCTTTACATTTAAACATGTAAATGTTCCTACACTCAATTCTCTCAGCCTCATCACAGTTAGAAGCTGAAAATCTGTACAGAGGTCAATCGACTATAGACTTAGACTTGTACAAAAGCATTTCACAAAAGACTCAACACAGAAGGAGAAGTCTCAAAAATATCGGGTGCAACTTTTTCTTCATTTCTGGAAAACTTTACATCTGAGTGATGAGAGAGATCTTATTTTTCCTTGTATATATAGGAAAATATGTACAAGCTCATAAATATACAAAAGTATAAGTGAGCTAACTAAAGTTTATGTACATATGTATACATATCTTCATTCTCTGAACATATACTTTCTTCATGCTTCATGACTTGATCTTTTCTTCAATCCTTGACTTCAAAACTTCAATTGTTGATTGCCTTGCACCAACACTTTGGCCACCTTCGTTGGTTTGCTTAGTGGTTCTTTGCACACCTCTGCACACACTAGATCACCCTTCTTGCACCTTTACCTCACACTTTCTTCTCTACATCATGCACTGGTTGAATGTCTCTTGCTCTTCTCACTTAGTGTAGACTGTGTCCTCACTTGCTTAGTCTAACCAAGAATAATGCATGCCTTGAGTTGAGTGTCGATTTACTTATGTACATCACTTCTAACCGATTATCTTGGTGCTCACTTTGATGTCCCAAGAGTATCTCAAAATATGTACAACCAACGACTCCCTATTTTGCCATGTAGTGACTTTAGGACAACAACAAAATTTTAAATGGGAGGCCATACACTTCTACATACCGCTTCCTCTTCACATGAATTCAATTTTGCCTTCATTTCTTCAATATGTGTACCTAAGGGAGGGTTCACCGAAACCTTCCAAATACTTTAAAAACCCTTGAAAAGCTTATAGAAAGACACTCTCCAACCTGCATCCAACTTTCTACAAACCATAACCATTGTTAATAAATTGATTGTGCACTACGTGTGCACCTTCACCGACTTTTGACCACTTTGACTTTGACAATCTTGACTTTGACCATTTTGACTTTGTCTAGATTGACTTTGACTAGTATGACTTTGATGGGCTCAACAGTTGCCCACCACCTAATGGGCTCTCTATCTCGGAGAGCTAACAACCAAAACCTTGGGCATAGAGAGGCACCCTAATACCTGTTATGCAAAATCTTCAAAAGGACAATTGAGCAGCTACCAAGTCCACCAGGAGCAGGATCCCAAGTTTGAAAAAGATAGCCAGAACAATTACAATCTAAAGCCAGAACAATTTTGCCACTAAAAATAAAAAATCTATATTTTTATGCCACACCATAGAATAAAATTATCCTATGATGGGCAAAGGGGGGGTAGGGGGTGGGGGAGAGAGGAGAGAGAGTAGAGAGAGAGAGAGGTAGAGAGAGAAGAGAGAAGTAGAGAGAGTTAGAGAGAGTTAGAGAGAGGGGAGAGAGAGAGAGAGAAGTTAGAGAGAGTTAGAGAGAAGTAGAGATAAGTATAGAGAGGTAGAGAGAGAATGTAGAGAGAGAAGTTTTTTGTAAATAAAAAATAATAGCTAGGGGCAATTTTTTTTAAATATATAGAAAATAGATAAAAAATCCAAAAAACTAAAAAAATCCAAAAAAAATTCAAAACAAATCACAAAAATTTATCTAAATGTTTAGAAACAATATTTCCACTCAAAACCACAAAGAGATTCCTTTTTTACTTTTATATTATCAAGAAAAATGACAATAAAAAGAGATAAAAATTCAAAAAAAAATCCCAAAAAAATCCGACAAGATGTATATGAGCTGGGCTATGAAATCGCTTCTAAACAACATAAAAAATAAAAGAATAACATAAATATTGATGAAAACTAATAAACTAAAGCAAAAAAAATGGTACGAGAAGGTATGTACAACCTGGATAGATTTTGCAAGTTCTAGGTGATCCAGGAAGCTTTACTTTTGCAGATGATAGGTCTTGAGCCTTGATATGTTGACCAGTGGTAGTACCTCTCCTTTTTGGGTCTCTAACTCCACTGCATCCCATTTCAACATTGTTTTAATTCTGTAAGGTCCTTCCTAGTGTGGAAGCCACTTTCCCCATACTTGTGTTTGAAGTTGAGGTTTATGGAGAAGAATTAACATGCATGTTTGTAAGTTTTTGGTCCATACATTCTGATCATGAGCCTCCTTACTCTTCATTTGAGTCTCTAGCAATTGTTTTGTAGCATATAGACAGATCTCTTCCACTTTGTGCACTGTGTCAAGTCTCTCAAAGACACCACGATCTTTCCTTCCCTACATAAATGCAAGTTTTGGTGAACCATGTAGAAATTCAAAGGGTTCAACGGGCAACTGGAATGGAGAGTATCTTATTGCTTCTTTGTAAGCCAACCTATAAGCCTAGAGGGTACCTTGATAAGTTGTACCCCAAAAAGTAGGTTGTAACATACATTCCTTCCTTAACATGGCAATCAATACCTTATTAGTGGATTTTGCATGTCCATTAGCTCTTGGATAATAGGCACAAGAGGTCTTATGTAAAACGTTGTATCTATTAAAAATTCCATGCAAAACGTTGTTCACAAAATGAGTTCCTTGGTCTATGCAAACTTCAAGAGGACACCCAAATCTACAAATAATGTTACTGTAAAGGAAATCTCTAACTGTTTGTGATGTGCAATTAGGAGAGGCAATAGCTTCAACCCACTTTGTTGCATAGTTGGGGGGATCAACAGATACTTTTCTCTTTTCGAGACTGAAGCAGGGTAGATGGGCCCTACAAAATCTATCCCCCACTTCTCGAAGGGTTTCCATGAAGTGGAAACAACCAAGGGGTTGTGTCATTGCTTTGTGGGCTTGGGGCCACACCTCTGACAGACGTCACATGCTCTTTGAATAATGTAGGCCACCATAAGCTAGCATCAAGGATTCTTTGGCTCATAATATGGACTAGAAGGTGCCCACCACATGTTCCTTCATGTGCAGTTAAAATGATTTTCCTTACTTCCTCTTCCTCCATGCACCTTCTAAGCTAGTTGCCCTTACCATATCTATATAATTTTCCTTCAGTGAATGTAAAAGGTCTGTTCTTGATTAGTAGCCTCTTCTTTTCCATAGAACTTGCCTTTTTTGGATATAAACTAGTTGTAAGAAAATTCTTGATGTCATCCTACCATCCTTTTGCACTTAAAGAAAACAATTCATCATCTAGGAGGTCATCATTCACTCCAACTGCTTTATCATTTGTGTTAATCCTAGAAAGGTGATCAACCATAACATTTTATCTTCTAGGTATATGGACTACAGAGAAATCAAATTCTTGGAACAAAAGGAGCCACCTCCGCACCCTACCAATTGCTTGTGGCTTATTTAGTAAATACCTGAGCAGTTTGATCAGTTATAATAACAAATTTCACCTCTAGCAAGTAATGGTGAAACTTTTGGACAACAAAAACCATTGCTAGGGCTTCCCTTTTTGTGGTGTTATAATTCTTTTTAGCGTTTATCAAAATTTGATTGGCATATTGAATAGGTCTGTCAAGCTTGTACTCTTCACTGTGTTCAGTCAAAACTGCACCCACTGCATATGCACTTGCATCTACATGTACATGAAAAATCTTTGACCAATCCGGTGTGATAAGAATTGGTGCCACCACCAATTTGATCCTTAATGTCTGATAAGCTTTTTCCTCTTCCTCCTCCCACTTGAAGAGTAATTCTTTACTTGTAAGTCTAGCCAATGGCCTGGGTATCTCTGCATACATTTTAATAAATCTCGTGTGGTACCCCGTATGCCCCAAAAATCTCTGAATTTCTTTTGGAGATTTGGGTTTAGGTAACTTTAATACATATATAATTTTATCTAGGTTAGGAGACATACCTTTAGCAGATACTACATGTCCCAAGAGAGTTCCTGTTGTCACGAGGAAATGACACTTCTTAGGGTTCAACTTTAGTTTCATCTCTCTACATCTTTTAAAAAATATTTGCGATTGGCTCAAGTGATTATCCAAGCAATTCAAAGGAGTCTTCGTGTAAGTGCTTGAAGAGGATGAAAAGTCATCCATGAAAATTCTAAGCACTTTTAGCAATAAGGGTCCAAAAATAAAGTTGATAGTCATGTTGAATGTGGCTGGAGCATTTCTAAGTCCAGATGGCATTTTTACATATACATGTGTCCCATGGTGTAATAAAAGCAGTCTTTTCACGATCCTCCAGACGAATGGATATTTGATTATATCCACTAAAGCCATGAAGCTATATAGTGCATGTCTAGCCACTTCCTCAATGACGTGTTCTACAAAAGGCATGGGGAATCCATCTCGAATGGTTACCTTGTTGAGTGTTCTCAAATCCACTCTAAAATCCACACAAATCCAATTTTGTTGGTATTCTTCTTTGGTATGATAACCATGGGTGAGAGCCATTCCGAGTGTTCCAAAGGGATGATAATTCTTGCATCCTCCATTTTTTGTATCTCTAAATAAATAGCCTCATCATATTTTGGATTTAGTCTGTAACTTTTACCTCTTACTGGTTTTTCTCCTTCAGCTAGAGGAATTTTGTGCTCTCCAAAACTAGCAAGCACTCCTTCTAAATCTTTGTAATGCCAAAGAAACACATCTACATAAGGTTTCAAGAAAGACTTTACCTTTTCAAGCAGCTTAGGGTAGCTCCACAATGAAGTGGCCACTAAAATTGGATTATTATTTTCTTGGGTGCCTAATTGAAGTTCTTTGACTGGGTTCTATCCACCAGTGTGTCTACATGTTCATCTCCAACTCTATGTTGTTCCAAATCTTTCTCGCACATTGTTTCATAAGCCATGTACTCTAAATTTCAATATATTTTGCTTTGTCTTGCATCCATCTTGCAAGGATTTCTTGAATAGGAAAAGAAAATGTATCACCAATATGCTTTACCTTGTCTTGAACTTCAATAGTTTCTTTCCTTGTGGTTTTAATATCCTCATCCAAATTGCATTTGAGGGGTGTCTCTCTCCCCTTTCTGTGGTCTATTACTGGCTCCTCCAGTCCATCAACCTGAACTTTATCCTCCTTTCATTCATAATCTTCTTTTGTACAATAATTATTTAGAAAAACTCCATAACAAGAGAAAGAATTGCCTGCTTGAAGCCAAGTGAAAATTTCTTCTTCCTCATCAAACTCTAATTGCAGTTGGTCCACCATTTCTTGTTCCATGCAAATGCTGACTGATTGCATCATGATAGATTCCTTGTGGGCATGATTGTATGCATTTTCGATGACATCATTAGTATTTGTAAAATTTTCTTTTTGTTTTACATCTTCACATGTAATCAAGCTTTCCTTTCTCTTGTCTTGTATATTCATATGTCTTTGCTTTGCTCTAGTGTATTCTCTTGTCCTTGCACCTTCCTTCTTTGCATAACAATGGAGTCAATTTTTTATAATTGTACTACTCTAGTGCATGGTGATTGTACAACATTGACTTATTCTGTTGCTCTTTGTTTACTTACATAAATCATTTGGATGTGGGGCCCTGATGTAGATGCTTTATTTTGTGGGAAAAATTTATTGTAATGATCTCTGGCATCTAGGGAATTCGTGCAAGGGGGGCATTTTTTGGTAGAGTACATTTACTCTAATAGTGCCCACATTCTCCACACCTGAAACAAATAATTTGCCCATTTTCAAAATTTGCCCTAGGTCATTGGTTATAATTGTTACCTTGGTTTGGAGCTGCTTCCATCACATTGGTTGATAGTGAAGGCACCTCCTTGTCCCTAATAAGGTTGTGCAAGCATTCCTCTTGAATGACATTCTTGAGCCTCATGAATAGCTTTCCTACATAACTAGCAAGTTACACTTTTTGAACACTCACTTACCACATGACCCTATTTGTTGCACATGGTGCACCATAGTCCATTTTTTATGCCACCTCCTTGAAGTTCTTGTAAATTGTGTCTTTGGGCATCCTCTTATTCTTGTAGCTTTAAGGCATCAATTCTTGCCTCAACTGAGTTACTTCCCTTTCCTCCTCGTTGTGGGGTTTGTTCTGTTTCAAGCTCTCAAGTTCCTTCCTTGCCTGAATTATTGGGTCCTCAGATTCTGTAGGATATGATAAATTAGAAGAGCTTGTCCCATACTGATGCCTAATCTACTCCAATTTTGTGGCTATATTAAGTGGTTTAGCTAGCCACTTTTTGGTGAAAAAGTCATCAAGAGGGTTTGGTAATTTAGCCATCAATGCCTTGGCTCTAGTGACAAATTTTGGAAAGGTCTCCCCAACACCCAGTCTTAGATTTTCTAACTCTTCAATAATATTTTTGGCTACGTTTCCAAGTTGGAAATGTATCTTAAATGCTTCCTTCATTAGGTCCTATGTAGTGAAGTGATTATCAGAAAATTTACTAAACCATTTGTCTATTAACCCTTGTAATGTGGCTAAGAAAAGAATAAAAAATGCATCTTCTCTTCCCATCAAACCCCTTGTCTTACATAAGGCCAAAAATCTCCTAATATGTTCATGTGGGTCTTGTGCTAATCCCTTGAAAGATGGAAATTTAATATTTAACCTGGAGAGTAGAGTTTCTAAATCTACCTGAGTCTCCATGTTCCTTACTGATGATGTTGATGATAAATGGTTGGTTGACCTTCGAACAACTTTTCCTATTGTTGCTTTGCAAGGGACCCTCAAGGTTTGAGACCGGGTTGTGGTCATGAGCTCCTCATACTCCTCTTAGGCTTAAGAGAATTCCAAATAGAATAAAGGTTACCTCTCAGACTAGCACTGCCGGTATCCTTGCACTTCTCTACACTTTGCAATTGTTGGTTCTCCTATTCTCAAGCCTCCTTGTGGTCCCACCAGGCGTGCCAAATTTTTTCAGGGAATTCTTTTGTAGAAAGGGGCTTGAGTGTTTGTAGGAGAAGGAAGAAGAGAAGGAACACAGACATCGAAAGCTTATCTATATTGATTACTAATAGGAAAAATACAATAATGATGACAAGAGCAAGTGATCTTTGTGTGGAGTGTTTAATCCCAATGAATACACACACACAGGGTTACAAGATACCAAATTTCTTTACGCCACCGACCTTCTGTACACCAGAATTCCACCTTCTCCAAGAGCTTGCTCTTGTGCACACCTTGCACTCAAGATTCCAATAGGGTACGAGGGAGAGGAACAATTTCTTTCAACATGCACACCTCTTCAATGGTCCTTGGACCACCTTGGTTGCTTTGCTTACTAGTTCTCTACACACACTAGATCACCCTTCTTGCACACTTTGTCTCACACTTGCTTCTCTGCTTCACGCATTGGTTGAAACTCTTGCTCTTCTCACCTAGTGTAGACTATTCCCTCACTTGCTTAGTCTAACCAAGAATAATGCATGCCTTGAGTTGAGTGTCGATTCACTTATGTACGCCACTCCTAACTGATAGAGTATCTTGGTGCTCACTTTGATGTCCCAAGAGTGTCTCAAAATGTGTACAGTCAATGACTCCCTATTTTTACCTGTAGTGACTTTAGGACAATAACAAAATTTTAAATGGGGGCCATACATACACTTTTGCATACCGCTTCCTCTTCACATGACTTCACGTTTGCCTTTATTTATTCAATATGAGTACCTAAGGGAGGGTTCACTTGAACCTTCCAAATAATTTAAAAACCCTAGAAATACACTCTACAACCTACATCCAACTGTTTGCAAACCATAACCTTTGTGAAATAATTAATTGTGCACTACCTATGCACCTTGACCAACTTGACTTTGACAAATTTGACTTTGATAATCTTAACTTTGACCATCTTGGCTTTGACCATCTTACTTTGTCCATTTTGACTTTGACCAGATTGACTTTGACCAATATGACTTTGATGGGCTCAATAGACACTACCTCTCAAAGTAGGACATGGAACAACCTCTCTAACAAGGGTTTGTTAGGGTTGATAAACTTGAGAGGGGGGGAGTTTTGACACTCAAGGTCAAGCACAAGGTGCACAAATGCCTCAAATAAGTGGACACACAAGAAGAGGGAGGATGTAGGGAGCTCCAAGAAGTATATGTCAAATTTTCAAAAGAAATCCCTATAAAAATAGTGATTTTGATCACTTAAAACCATTTTAAATATCATTTCACATTGTTGCAACTCCATTTTGTTCAAGCTGAGGAGTCCTCTAGCTTGAGAAGTATTAGAAGTACCTATGTATCAATTTTCATAATTTTTAGACTCAGTTTGAGCCCTCAAATAAGCACCAAAATCTAATTTTTGACTAGGCAAAACAGTAGGTCTGGACAAGGCCAAAATTGGTCAAAAACTATAAAAAGAGCTAGAGAGCTCATTTTTGAAGTTGGCCTTTTAGAGATTGAAGCTTAGTAAGAGAGTTCTTTTGTAACACAATGCTTTCCATTGTTCCTCTCTTTGTTCTTACCGTGTGTGCATGTGTATCTATGTGTGTGCATGCTTATGTGCTTCTCACTCATGCACTTGTGCCTTCACTTGCTCATGGTCTTCATACGAGTCCTCATGTCTCCGCAGATTGACATTTATGAGGTGGATCTCCTCACATTGGTACTTACCATTGTGCTACGTGACACAAGTACTTGGCATGATAAATGTGAAACCCATGCTTCAAAGATCCACAAGAAATCAAGGTTACAACATTAGTACCTATGAAGCAATTCACAATCCACAACTGCTCAACATCGACATTGACAACCTCTTTTGAGCAACTAGCAATTTTTGAAAGCTCACAAATACACCATCATGCTGGAATCCAAAGAAAAAGTACATACAAAGGGACCAAAACTTTCAAAGGCTAGGAGTGAAAAAATGAAGAACAAGACAACCGACCCTGCTACATGTGGAAGACACACCGCTCTTATTGATACATGATGGACACTACCTCTAAAAGTACTACATGGAACACCCACTCCAACAAGGGTTTGTCAGGGATGACAGGCTCAAGAGGGGGGGGGGAGTGTTGACACTCAAGGTCAAGCACAAGGCACAAGAATGCATCAAAGAAGTGGACACATAAGAAGAGGGAGCATGTAGGGAGCTCCAAGAAGTATATGTCAAATTTTCATAAGAAATCCCTATAAAAGGATTGATTTGGATTACTAAAAATCATCCTAAATATCATTTCACATTTTGAAACTCCATTTTCTTCAAGGGAGGAGTCCTCAAGTTTGAGGAGTATTAGAAGTACCTATGTACCAATTTTCATGATTTTTAGACTCCTTTTGAGCCCTCAAATAAGCCTTGAAACCTAATTTTTAACTACGCCAAACACTAGGTCTGGATAGGGCCAAAACTAGTCAAAAAACTATAAAAAGATCCAGAGAGATGCTAGAGTGACACCATTTTTGTTCTTTTTCCATCTCTCTTCTTGAACTTTGGCCCAAATGTCATGTGGCCAATTAGCCTCTACTTCAAGATATAAAGAATTTTGTTCCTCTTTTTCAATACTCATGTCTTCCTTTAATTCCTCCTCTTGCTTATCCTTTTTAAGTTTTGAATCTAAAGATTGTATGCATCCCTGAAATCGTGCTTCCAAAATTCTCTTCTCAGGGAGGGTTGGTATAGATTTTTGTAGCATGGTCTGAGCAATCTTGATTAATTTCTCACATATTTCCAATCTTTCTTTCTCAAGTTCTCCTCTTGTGTAGATTCTTTTGTGTAGCTCTAGACTCGGTCCTATCTCTACCTTAGAATGATATGCTTTTAACCACGTGTTATATGGGATCACCATAGAAGAGATGATATGAACCATCTCTTAGGCTCCTTTAGAAGGGCACACACATAAGTGCCATGTGGCATTCATGTGAGATGCCACCTTAGTGACTCCAAGCTAGAAAATGAAGAAGGGAATCAATAGAAGAGGTACGTGGCTGGGCAAAAAAGATATCGAAGGATCTCCATATGTAGTCAATGCCATTCATTAGAGCTTCTTGGAATTTGAGCTAGGCGGTTAGCAAAACAAGGAGACTCATTGGGAGGATATCAGATAGCGGTATTCGAGAAAGTTGTTTTCATATGACCACATGCAAGGTGGGAACACCCGTGGAGAATTCCTACATAGAATACCCACAGAGAGCACCCATGCGCAAGCAGAGGAAGCCGATGAAGCCTTGATCATAAGGCTCTCTTCTCCCTTGTCTCCTTCCCTTGGATGAAGAATGCTTAGTGAGGAAGATCATTTTGTACCTGAAAAACAAGTATCTCACCTTGTATGTGGGATTCTTTCCCTATGTAGAGCCTTCGTAAAAGTTGGGCCATCCAAAATCTTTTGGGCACATCTTGAGGACGTAAAATCCATACATATAAAGTCTTTTTTCTTGATATTGAGGGATAAAAATCTTGTTTTTGAGAAAGATTTTGGGAAATCAAGCCATACATATGTACTTTGGGATGTAGATATGGTTTATGGGTCATTGGAATAGGTGAAAGAGCTAGGAACACTCAGTTTTGATCTTCCAAAATTTCCCTCTCATGAAGAATTGCTTTTCCACTTCTTACCCTTGACATACCCACATTCTCTAATTCATAGCATTGTGCTCTAACATCTGATTCAAGAGATTTTTGTCACATTATGAAGCTACACTCTTAAGCTTCTTTAATAATAAGTGATGATTGATTTGGAGAAGTTTTGCCCAACCAAAATCCCTTTGTAGTGCTTCAGGAGGAACTAGGCATCCACTCTTAGGCCTAGTTTTTTATCAGTCGCCATCAGAATTGACTTTTTCACTTGGAGTAGCCTCTAGCTTTGAAATAAAGGTGTCGCTCCACTTACTTTGGATTGGTGAGGGCTGGCAAAAATCAAAAGTGCTTTAATTTGACTCAATTTTCTCATTTGGGGCTATTGTTATATGCTTTTGGCATCATTTGTGTTGGTACGTAGAACCTCCTCATGCCAACTAAACATTTCAAATTTTTGTTTGGGCCTAGAGAGGATTGCAGATTAGTGCCTTCATGCTTCAAAGACTTCTTTGATTTAGCTTTGGAAGCTTTATTTTGTATCATGGAAATGCTCTAGTGCTACTTTTTCTCTCTTTCTTGCATATTAAGTTTACTTCCATTCCCTTTACACACTCTAGTTAGTAAAAAGAGGGAGTGAAATATGGGTTCCAAGGGTAAACAAGTTTTAGAACACACTTGTCCACCTAAAGAACAACAACTAGAGGATGTTGACTATAGGATGGAAGAGGTAGAGCTTGAGCAAGAAGTTGGGCAAAAGCTAGAGGGAAAAGATCCTCAATAAGAAGAGTATTCTTATGTAGAACTCTACGCTGAGTTTGTTACACACAAACAATTTGCAGAGTTAAAAGAACAGACCCTTAGGCTAGAGAGAGATATTGGTAGCATGATGGCTCTCATTGAGCAACTTAAGTCTCTGATGATCTCACTTGAGACACATGTCACCTCTTTCCTAACTAGAAAGGAAAGAGAAACGCATACTCTTCCTATAGACATGGCTAGTAAAGTTTTCTTTTCCTAGTAAGCTTAAAGGAGAGAGTTCTAGGGAAGCTCCCCTCTTGAAAGACCTTAAGCTACCTACTTTTATGGGGGATGACCATGAGAGAAATAAGGATGCGGTCTACAATTTTTTGCAAAAGTGGAGTGACTTGCATCAATTAAAGGGCACCCCAAATAAGTATCATGTGCTAGAGGTGAGTCTCTTGCTTGGCCCACGTGCTTATCAGTGGTGGATGAGTCTCAAGGAGGCAAATTCTATCCCTACAAACTGGGCTTAGTTTCAAACTCTTTTTGTAAAAGAGTTTTTTCCTGGGAATGAGGAAGAGAGGAATTGGGATGAGCGGGACAGGATCACTCAAAGAGGTAGACCTTTGACCTTCTACATATCCCATTATAGGGAGATCATTTTGAACCTTAAGGGATTGGACGAATTTCAAAAAACAAGAGGGTTTGTTAGGGGTTAGATAAAGCCATTAAGAGATAGGTAAGAAGAAATGCACCTAAGACATTTGAGGAGGCGATCAAGTATGCCCAGATATCTGAGGACCATAATCATCCTCAATATACTCCTATGGAGACAGATTAGCATGAAACTCATGAATAATGTATTAAGGCCTTATCTAGGGCAATTTGTAGTAGACTTCCTAGATGATATATTGATCTATAGTAGGTTAGATGAGGAACACTTGGAACACTTGAGAAAAGTATTCCAAGTGTTGAGGGAAAATTCACTCTTTGCTAAGGAGTTAGAGTGTGAATTTTTCAAAATAGAGGTTAGATACCTTGGGCATATAGTCTCCCAAAATGGAATCTAGATGGATCTTGAAAAAGTAAGGGCTATCATGGAATGACCACATCCTACGAGCCTTGAAGAGCTATAAATCTTCTTAGGTTTATCAATATTCTATTGAAGGCTCATTAAGAATTATGCCAAAATTGCTATCCTGATGATGGAAAAACTTAAAGAGAAAGGGAAAGCCTTTCATTGGGGAGACGAATAGAAGCAAAGTATGGAGAACTTGAAAGTAGCAATTGTTTACAATGCCACTCTTACATACAACAGATCCCAATAAACCCTTTATGGTTGAGACTAACACGAGTGATTTTGCTATAGGAGTGCTTTTAGTTCAAGATGGTTGACTAGTAGCTTTTGAGAGTAAGAAACTAGAACCAGCATAGACGAATTACTCCATCTATGAGAAGGAGTTGTATGCAATTGTCCATGCTTTGAAGAAGTTGTGTCATTATCTATATGGTGCTAAAGTCACCATAGTGTTTGATCAAGAGATCATTAAGTGGCTCTCTAATCAAACAAACCTTAAAGGTTAAAAGGCCCAATAGGCAAAGACCCTTCAAGAGTTTGATTATGAGCTTAGGTATAGGAAGGGAAAGTTTAATGTAGTGGCTGATTCCCTTAGCCACATGCCTATGTTCAATAGACTGAGTTTTACTCAAATCACTAGTGAGCTACGTGAGTCCATTAGAGGGAAATGTAGGCTTGATCCTGCATATTCTAAGATTTGGGAAGCCATAGAGAATGGGGATCATGATACATGGGTTTCCAGTGAGGATGGGGTATTGATGGGTCCTCAAGAAGGATCAAGTGGAAGAATTATAGTATTCATGATGGATATCTATTATATAAGGGTAAGATGTGTGTCCCTAGAGACTCTGAGATGAGACAACACATTTTGTATGAGTGTCTTGACACACCTATTGTGGGACACCCACGAGTTAACAAGACTTATGATCTTGTTAAGAGGCAACTTTACTAGCCTAGACTTCATAAGGATATCCTAGAGTATGTGCTTAAGTGCACTAAATACCAATTCAATAAAGTTGAAAGGTTAAGGATTGGAGGACTTCTCCACCCATTGTATATTCCCAATAGGAAGTGGGAGAGTATCTTCATGGATTTCATAGTTGAATAACCTAAGGCATAGAGAGGGCACAACTCTATTTGGGTAATTGTGGATAGGTTAACCAAAATGGCTAGGTTTATTCCAACACGTACTACAAGGAAGACACTTGAGTTGGCTAGACTATTTGTAGAGAACCTATATAGGTTATATGTTCTTCCTTTAGACATAGTTTCTAATCGGAATAGGAAATTTACAAGCCACGTTTGGAGAGAAGTCTTCAAAAGTTTGGACACAAAACTTAGCATGAGTACGGCCAAGCATCCATAGTCAGATGGGCAAACAGAGAGGGTTAACCAAATCCTAGAGGGTATGCTTTGAGCATATGTGAATGAAAGGAAAACTAATTGGGAATAGTACTTACCTATAGTAGAGTTTTCATATAATAGTGCCAAGCACTCTTCCATTGGGCATAGTCCAGTTATGCTTATGTATGGGTTTCAGCCAAGAGCTCCTTATGCAGTAGGATTACAAAATGAGAAATTTCAAGTTGCAAAAGATTTCTTGGAAGAGATGAATGATATGCTTAGGCTTGCTAAGGATAGTATTAGGAGAGTTCATGACAGAGCTAGAGTCTATGCGGACCCTCAAAGAAGAGACATCAACTTTGAGGTAGGAGAGCAAGTTAATCTTAGAGTTCCATCTAGATCTGAAACCATGAAGAGGAGACCTTGTCCAAAACTATCCCCTAGGTATTATGGACCTTTCCAAATACTTAAAAGAATAAGAAAGATGGCTTATCAGCTCCAACATCTAGAGAATAGCCAGATCCATCTAGTATTTCATGTTAGTTGACTTAAGAAGAGGCTAGGTGAATCTGACAACATCATTCCAGATAGTGAGGTATTAGAGCCTATTTTTGTTCAATCTATTCCACATGAGCCTAAGAGCATACTACACACTCAATAGAAATGGATGAGAAGTCACTTATATAAAGAGTGTTTAATAAAATGGAAAGATAGTTCAAAAGATAGTGCTACATCTCAGTGGGTTAGCACCCTTCAGAGACAGTTTCCTAGCTTTAGATTACCTTCCCAGGAGTCCTCTTAAGGGGAAGGATACGAGGAAATAACACGCAGATATGACCATGTATACTCGATACACGGGGATATAGTGGGAGTACTAGTCTGTTGATTCTCTCTCTATGAGACCTTCAAATACCATTCTCGAGGACAAAAATGGAGTTAAGAAAATGTTATATGGCGTTACCATACAAGAGATGATATGAACCATCTCTTAGGATCCTTTAGAAGGGCACACACATGAATGCCATGTGGCACTCATATGAGATGCCACCTTAGTGACTCCAAACTAGTAAATAAAGAAGGGAATCAATAGAAGAGGTACGTAGCTAGGAGGGAAATATATCAAAGGATCTCCATATGTAGTTGATGCCATTCATCCGAGCTTCTTGGAATTCAAGCCAGGTGATTAGCAAAACAAGGAGACTCATCAAGAGGATATACGACAATATTTTAGATCTTCAGGCATGGAATGTGATAGAATTGATCCTACCTGTTTCTCATTTGGTCTCCTCATCACCATAGTGGCTCTACTGTTTGCACCCTATCCTTCTTGGAGCTGAGTTTCTTTTAGTGTCTTTTCTTTCTCTTCCTCTCTTCTCTTAATCCATTTGCTTTTAATTTTCTCTAATCTTGCCTTCCACCTTTGAGCCTTCTTAAGTTTGGAGGTATCCTCATGTTCTTCAGAGTCTTCAACAACTTGGATCCCACAGTCTAGTTCCTCCTCAATCGTGGGGTTATTTATTGCTTCTCACTCCAAGATTTCCATAGTTTTTGCTTGGGTAATGGCTTCTAGAGGCACTTTGTATTATTTGTTGCTTCTTGAAGACTCGATTACTTTGATCACAGTGATTTGAGTGATGGTTGAGACTTTATTAGGATTCTTTAGGCAATCTCTAAACAAATTTTCTTTGCAATAATCATTGCAATATCCTTCCCAAACACGTGGGGGTGGCGGGTTCTAAGGCAAGGTACACCCCCTAATGAAATGCTCTTGACCATATCTATAGCATGGGCCTCTTGGACCAGGAGGTCTTGTTGTAGGTCTAATTGGAATTTGGGCCCTACAGGCAGTGTACATGAGATTACCATACTCAAGTCCACATGAGCTCTCATACCCCTCTTATCCATAATAATGTTGCTCATAGGCCTGGTCATATTCCACAATAATAGTGTCATGGGGATAGTAGTCTCCTAGGGTCTGATCAAATCCCTGGCCTAGGTTTTTTGTGTTTGTCAATGGAGTGGTTGGTACCATGGATCTTTCCAAATTTTTTTCCAGTTGAGTGTACTTTACTTACACTACATTCTGAGGATGTGGGGCTTGTTGTCCTAACATTGATTGTGGTTGATTGTATCCTATGTACTCGTACAGTCTTGGTGCCATAGGTGGTCCTTTGTATGGATTGTATCTAGGAACCTCTCTACCTTGATCTTTGGGAGGGTATCCATAATGTTGATAATGAAGCGGTATAGAGCATCTAGGCTTTCTATTGAAGGGGCAATTTTTAGTGCTATGGTTCATGTACTTTTGTTCAATGTGAGTGAATGGGTTCCTTAGGCTCATTGGTGGTTGTATTGATTGGGTTGTGGTGGTACTAGCCCTCTTCTCACACAAGTATGAGATGGATGGTCCCTACCACAATGCATGCACCTTCTTAGCATGGGTACTCTCATTGGAGGGTTCTGGAAGCTTTTGTGTCCCTAAAAACCTACCTTTTGAGCCACTAAGTCTGCAAGTTCTTCTACATTACTGGTGTTAGAGGTGGCATTACTCATCGTATCCTCCAATTTTGCTAAGTCCTATGGGATTTTGAGGTCATATGCTAAGTTTTCTTCAAAATATGTGCACTCATGTAGACAGTCACTTAATGTTTGTAATTGTTTCACATAAACCAATGTTGTTTATGTCCTGTTGGTCAGGCCATCTAAGAACAAAGATATCATCTTTTGTTGAGAGGGTCTCTTAGTCACAGGACATCTATCGACATACTCATTAAATCATCTTGTAGTAATTTTTATAGTCTCATTAGGGGTCTGCTTAAAGATATGGATCAACAAAGAGGAGTTATGCTTGATTCCTCTCTTGGTGAATTCACCAATGAATTCTTGAAAAAATTGTTTAATATTTACAAACCCGTTTTGGGTCCGATGGTTGGAACCATGTTAAAGTTGTTCTAGTAAGGTAAGGCCGAAAGATTCGTATTGGACAAAAATATTTTCCACTTATTTTGTATGTAGCACTTGCTTGAATTCAACAATATGGTCATATGGATCTCCAAAACCATTATAGTGATTCCTGATGCACTTGGCTACTTGAATAGGCCTTAGTCTTTGACCTAGTTTTGGTGGTCGAAGAATTATGGGGAAAGTAGGGCATACAGGGGTTATTCTTGGTCCAGATCCTTGTGGCACTCTCACCGAGAAAGGTGGCCTATTCAGATTTCCACTTCCTAGATTAGCCTGATAGCTGGTGTTAGTCCATGAAATGGAAAAGTGCACGTGAGGTCTAATTGGCACATTGTTGATTGGTCATCATCTTGAGGAATCAGATATCCCCTCCCTACATTGGTGATTATTGATTTTCCCCTAGGTGTGGTCATACCATCTCCATTATTGTCTCTTGTAGGGTTTTCCGATTCTTCAACTCCTCTCTCATTCGTGTTTTCTAGATTCTAAGTCACCGCCTATATGTGTCCCAATTTGTCCATGTTAAATCCTCCTTCGTATTTCAATGCCAATCTTGGGAGTATCTCTACATCTGTAGAGTTTTTCATTCTTTCTATGGACCTACTAAGTCCATCAAGGTATATAGACAATCCATGCACATTAGTGGACAAGTATTAAAGGGATGTCTTATACTCTCCTTCTATCACTAACATGAGCCTTGTCAAAGGCAAAAAGCTATGCATGTCTTTTAAAGCCATCATGGGTTCTCCTTCTGAGTCACTAGAAGTCTCAAAGTAGACACAATGGGAACTTTTTTGAGCGACACTTCCCACTAAGGATATTACACTTCTTTGGCTTCCTAGCGCTCATCCGGATCTTAGCTGCATTCATATCTTACATCTTAGGTCCTTTTGGCTAATCTATAAGCTCTATTGACTATTCCTGGTCAATGTTTAAGCACTAGAGTTCTGAAATTTCTTTTTGATACATGATATTGGATCCCATGATACAATAGGTGGATTTGCTACCATACACGATATCTTGTTTGTATGATACGCAATACAAAATCTTCAATGATATGATACCTGACTCCCTCATGATACACGATATTTAAAAATAACCGATACATGATACTGGTGAAGTATCAACGATATGCAATACTTCAGGCTAGATGATACACGAAACTAGCCCTCATGATATGATACTCCTTCTCTTGATGATACACGATACATGATATTCAATTTCCCATGATACGATACAAAAAATTGTAATGATATACGATACTCGAGTAGTAGAAAATACCTACCCTCTTGCGATATATGATACTTGATAAGTATCAATGATACACGATACATGGTTGGTAATGATACTCAACCTAATGATACATGATACTTGTAAGGTATCATGATACATGGGGAGCAAGAGGTATCAGCAATACATGATACCTACCAAGTATCAAGACACATAGGAATTCTAGTATCACGATACCTAAACTCAACTGGTCATGATACTTTGACTTAGAGAATTCAAATTCAAAAATTTTTGTGGTGATGTGCTGTTTATGAGCCTTTGTTTACCTTTTATGTGCTTGTGGATGGAAGATCTCTCTCCAAACCCATGATACTACTCTCATGATACTCGACTTGTGTCGTTTTATGTTTTGTGGGTGATCACTCAATTTTTGATGTTTGCATAGTTAAGTTCTCACCTTTAGGAGTACTCCCACAAGTTTTTGCTACCAGATTCTTGTGATACACTACATTCTCCATGATACGAGCTCAACAATGGTGGTCGTTGCTCTCCACGATACTTGTGTCAAAACAAGTAAGCTCACTTTTAGTGACTCTTGACTTTAGACTTTGGTTGAACCAGAAACTCAAGGAGAAAATTTGAGAATTCTTGATTTGATTTGAGATTTTTGATAGAAAAGAACTTACTTCCTTATAGTCCTTCACTTCTACTCCGTACTCTAATTCCTTCACTTTCTCACCTAACCCTAAAAACTTGTCACACACATTTTGGATGTATGAAGTAATAAGTGCAAGAAAAGTGTTGACTTGCCACACAACTAAAATGAATTCTTAGCACACAACACCTTCACTCCATAGCTATAACCATCACATAGGCACCTTGATTGGACTAGTCCCTGACAACAACACCAAAAACATGTGTACTTAAGTAAAAATATCTTAGGGACTTGTGATAATTGAGACTATGCCTCAATTGTCAACAAGTGCATATAGTGGTGGATTAATACATGCTTTAATTTATCAATTCGTGAACATGGATGTATCAAGTGTATGAGGACATATGCATACATAATAGCAAATCAAGTGAATGTACAAACAATGCATGTAAATTAGGTAGAAATACCTTTTTAGTCCCCTCTTTCACTCAACATGTATGTTGTGGTACTTGCTATGAAAATAGGCACAAGTTGCACCTTTTCTCTTAGCTCCGATACTAGAATATAGTCAATAGTGGATTGCTTTTGAAGATCTTGATGAGGTGCATCTAGCAGTGGTATCTTCAAACTAATTTGAAAATCTATTTGTCTATCTATTTATCTATCTATCTATCTATCTATCTATCTATCTATCTACCTACCTATCTATCTATCTATCTATCTATCTATCTATCTATCTATCTATCTATCTATCTATCTATCTATCTACCTACCTACCTATCTATCTATCTATCTATCTATCTATCTATCTATCTATCTATCTATCTATCTATCTATCTATCTGTTGAGCCCATCAAAGTCATGTTGGTCAAAGTCAACTGCAGTCACAGTCAACTGGTCAAAGTCAACTGGTCAAAGTCAACAAAGGGCAAGGTCAAAGTCAATAGGTGCAAAGTCAAAGTGCGTAAGTGCAGGTGTCAAAGTGCATAGGTAGTGCACAATGAATTGTCCACAAAGGGTAAATTGGAGAAAATGGGTTGCAGGTTGCAGAGGTATTTTCTCTAATTTCCCTAAGGTTCAAAGTGTGTTTTAAAGTGTTTTGGAAGGTTTAGGTGAACCCCCTCTTATGTGCAAAAGTGAAGACTTAAAAGGAAACATGAAGGTATGTGAAGCGGCAAAGTGTATGCACAGGTGAAAGTATGGCCCCCCATTAAAATTTTTGGTTTAAGACTAAAGTCACTACAGGACAAAACAGTGAGTCGTTGGCTGCCACTTGTGAGGACAATCTTGGGACATCAAAGAGAGGACCAAGATACCATGGCAGTTAGGAGCGTACGTGATTGACACACTCACATGAAGGCAAGGGCCATTCTTGGACCAATGTTAGAGTAAGCAAGAGAGCATAGTCTAAGGAAGAAAGAGAGAGAAGTGGAAGAGTCACCAGTGCGACGACGCAGAGAAGTGGAAGTGAAGGAGTGCATAGGGAGTGCCTAAAGGATTGTGCAGAGAGTGCTAAGCTAGTCCCCCCAAGTATCTCAAGGTCCCATTGCAGTGGGTGCGTGCCGACAGAAGGTATTCACTCCTCCCCCTTTGTGGAAGCTTGGTGCAAGGTGTGCACAAGGATAAGCTTGAAGCAGGTGGAGGTCTGTTGCAGAGGAGCCGGCAACAAGAAGACTTTGGGATATTTGGTATTTTGTGATTGGGCACTCTGTGGGATTGTGCACAGAGGTATTGGCTTGTCTTGTACTTCAAACCTTGTAATTGTCTTACTGTAATCAATCGGCAAAAGCTTCCAGGTGTATTTTCTCTTCTTGTTTCTTCCCCTTTTCTCCTACAAACCCTCAAACTCCTTCTTGTCTAAGAATCCACCAACACTATCTATCTATCTATCTATCTACCTACCTACCTACCTACCTACCTACCTATCTATCTATCTATCTATCCAACTATCTATCTATCTATCTATCTATCTATCTATCTATCTATCTATCTATCTATCTATCTATCTATCTATCTATCTGTCTGTCTATCTATATATATATATATATATATATATATATATATATATATATATATATATATATATATATATATATATATATATATATATATATATATATATATATATATATCTATCTATCTATCTATCTATCTATCTATCTATCTATCTATCTATCTATCTATCTATCTATCTATCTATCTATCTATCTATCTATCTACATACCTACCTACCTACCTACCTACCTACCTACCTACCTATCTATCTATCTATCTATCTATCTATCTATCTATCTATCTATCTATCTATCTATCTATCTATCTATCTATCTATCTATCTACTATCTACCTATCTATCACTACAAAAAATACGGGCACATAGCGACGGTTAAGACGACACAATTTTGTAACTATAAAATTGCAAAAAGCATTGCAAGAAGCATTGAGCATGGACCATCAATTAAATGACGTTTTTTCGATGTGTGGCACGACGGGATGTGGGACGCTCGCATAGAGCATCACTAAAGTGATGGTTTAAAAAAGCATCACATAAGCAATGCTTTTTTGCATCACATAAGCGACGCTTTTTTGCGTTGTATAAGTGACACTAACAACGTCGCTTATGCGACGCCAATTCCAGTGCTTTTTGCGACAAAATGCCATTGCTTACACGACGGTCTATTAATGAAAAAAATTAAAATGTTGGAGGCTCTTCGATCGGCATGTTCATGCATCTGATCGAAGAGCTCTCCAACGTTCGCAATTGCGCTGTGCTTACAAGCTGAAACAAGTATATGCAGAATTGTTGTTTTGCCTAATCTCTATCTTATTTTCTCTCTCTATCTTTGTTTCTCTCTTTCTACGTCTTTCTCTCTTTGAATTCTCTCTCTCTCTATCTCTTTTTTTTTTTCTCTCTCTCTCTCTTTATTGTATGTTATTCAAGAAGCTAACCAAGTAAAAAGTATGGCTAACTATTGTAAGTACAATTTCCATTCTTTCTATATCATTTGAATTGTGTTATTTTCATTAGCTAGCATACTCACACTTATTGATATGCACATATCCACTTATACATGATGAAGATGCACGTTCACACATATACACATGCACATACACACACATATATACTCACACATATATACACACACATACATGTGCACATACACTTACACATACACACACATACACATGTTGTGTACCTAAGTCACGAGGTCTTAGGGACTTGTGTCAAAGAGACTAAATCTCATTTGCCCCACAAACATGTATAGTGGTGGATTGACACATGCTTAATTATCAATCCGAAGAACCACATGAACCAAGTGTATGAGGACGAGGGCACACGTGATGGAAAGTGAAGTGGCTCAGCTATAATGCATGTGAAAAGACTAAACTACCTCTCCAACTCACTAATCTCTAGAAATATCTGCCGCGATACCACTTACAATAGTAAACACAAATCCAAATGTTTCTCCTAGCTCTAATCCCTGAATATGGCCAATACCAGGTTCATTTCAAAGCTCTCAAGGAGACGCATATCTTGATAGTGTTTCGCTTGAATCTCACAACCACTCTTCAAGTTATGACCAAAATAGTGAATGGTGGAAAACACCTACACTCACTCCACAACTCGTATTGGGTCACACACACACTACAGTAGTTTAAAAGTGATGGGAAGGGATAGACAACAATCCTATACACACATTCTAAGCATTACACATACACAAAAGATCATAGAGAATATGAAAATCAGCACGGAAGAAGCAAATTCGAAATTTCAGTTCTCCTTCTTCAGGACTCCTCTAGTGCAATTACATAGCTTCGAGGGAATATCTAGGATTTTGAAGAAGAAATTTATGTCCATTAATTTGAAAATTATGGACTCCTCTTTTGTGCCTCTTTTCTCTACAACACTCTCCGCCTCTTTGTCTCTGTCGTCCCTTAAGAGGCTTTGCTTTTTGTTTGAAGCTTGTCTATGGCTCCTTGGTACACGCACCTAGTGGTCGAAGGAGCAATAAGGATTGTCAGGCAATTTGTTACTTTATCCGAGCTTAGTCCTTTGCTTTTATAAGCCCCTTGGTATTCCTTATATCACAAGTTTGGGTTGCTATATTAAATTGGGCTGCCACACATGCCATCACTAGCTAAGAATGTGATATTCTTAGTCACTCTCTTCAACTTTTTAGCCTCTGCCTCTTTCTAACTTTTGATCTTCTTATATGTCTTTGTCTTCACACATCTGACCCTGATGTATTTTCTGGAGCATGTTTACTTCTTTTTTGTTGCACACCTTACTCTATAGGCTTTTGCTCCCTTCTAAGTGAGCATTGCGTTTTAAAGGTCCTATTCTTAAATCTTCTTTGTCATCCTCTGGGACTTGATGCCTTTCTTTCAATTGCACATATCTAGTGGACGAGAAGACAGTTAAGACCTTCAGACAATTGGTTATCTTATCCGATGAAGGATGCTTTGTGTACTATCTCTCTTCCCTGTTTGTTGCTTTCATTGCATGCACCTAGTGGATGAGGAAGTTGTGTGCAACCCCCCATGAAATGTCCTGGTTGTTATCTTTCTTTATTTCCAATCCTCAGGACCTGGTCTTTGGTGTTGTCACCTAATGCGTGGCCCTGCGGGGCTTTGGGCAGAGGGTTGTTCTTTTCTTTATGAGTTTTTTTTCTTCACTGAGCAGTTTTATTCTTTGATCTTCTTCTTCTTCTTCTTTTGCTCGATTCCCCTTCCACACGTCCCTCCTCCTGAAATCTGTCAGCCCCGACAGGCTTTTTGTGGCAACGTGAGTACGTTTGTATGATTTTTTGCTCTTTCTGATTAAGCAAATTGGCTTGACATAACATCAATTCCTTCCATCGAGTTGACTTCACCATGTCATCTAGTGCCTGTCTATGATCTGCAAAGAAGCTTAATTCGTAGGCCACCAGTCGTGCATTCAGATTAGAAGACATTTTCACAAAAATCTTTGAGTCCATTTCAAAAAACCCTGTAAAAAATGCCTCTTCAAAAGTCTAAATATACGGACTTGGCAAAAACATAAGTCTTGAGTAGATAGCCATGAATGTTAATCGACTGCATGTTGAAACAACTTTATTACAGTAAGTAACATACTCAAAATTTTGTTAGTCATCTTGATGGCTAAATCTGGTACGGTAACATATCTGGCAATCCAAAACTTGATTGTTTTTACCATATATTCTTCGATTGGTAAGTAATTATGAGGTGGGCTTGGCAATAATGGATAGTTTAACCATTGATTATTTATGTTTCCCTAGCGCTGTGCTTCTCAAAACTACATCCAGGAGCGTCTTCTGGGTATTGGGCAAAAGTATGGATTTACTTGAAGTACATATGGTGCCAACTCCTAGTGTACCCTTAAGGTAGGATTCTTTTCCAAAAGTTTTCATCTCCATATAGGATCTACTTTATCAAATTCCTCTTGAGTATAGGTGAATGTCTGCATGCAGAACTATAGGTTGCTATCTGGCTCTTTATTCGTTGTGGTCTTTATGTACTGTTGTGTTTGTTCTTTGAGTAATCCATACAGATTTTTGCTTTCAATCTTTGCTTCTTTCATGACTTTGACCACGTGTTCTTCAAAATCTTCAATAAGCTGGGATACCAGTAGTGCCCGCTCATTTTGGATTAGTTCTGCAATAGCCCGAGTATGTCTCTCAGTGTTGGTCTCCATTTCCTCCCTTATTGATGAATGATGTAGGGGGGGAGAAAGAGGACGTGCCTCAGTCTCCTCAGTAGCCGCTGTGGAGTGTGGAACTACTGGTGTCCCCTCATTTACCTACTATGCTAATTGAGCTTTCAATGTTGTTATTAATTCATCCTTTGTTTTGATTTCTTCCGTAGCTCTCGTGACTTCTTTTTTGTTCTTCAAGAGTTCCTCTCCTATGGCAGCGAGTTGACTAGCGTCTTCATTGCATTGTACTAAGAATTTATTTTCTGCCATTTTCCACTTCTCCCTAAGTGCATTAGTATCGTCCATATATCTTTTTTCCCATTCTGCTATGATGGCTTTCTCTTGCTTCAACTGATCTTCGTACTTTGCTATCCAATCTTCCAATGCTTTCGTGTTGCTTTCCATCATTTTAGGAGCTTCTATCGATTGGTTGCATAAAAGGGCTGTCATCAACTCCTTGTTCATGTTCCATAGATTATCGGCTTCATCCATGTATACCTTGACTTGCAATTCAAGGATTTTACTTCTAGTAATCATTCGTGCCTTTTTTGCTTCACTAGCCACATACTTGCTTTGGAGTTCTTTCAGTTGTTCATACAGCTTCTTGTTTTCCATTTCTAGTGTGGCACATTGATTCTTGGCCTCATTGGCTTTTGACTCTTTCTCTAATGTTATCTTTTGTGCTTGAATTAATTTGGCAGATAGATTCTCACCTATTTCTTGGAATTGATTCTTCTCCTGCATTGCCTTGTCGTAATCTACATTAGCCTCAAGCATTAGCTATTGAGTATCCATAGCAGTTTGTATCATTTGTTGTACCACTGGCTTGAGCTAAGCTACATCCATGTTTAACCAAGTTTTGGGGATGCTTGGAGCTTCCCCAGTTCGTACATCTCTTCCTTGCTCTACATGTATTGTCTCGTTATGTGGTTGTCTTATTTGGAGTTGTACTTCTTGGTCTCTTCTTTCCTCTTCCTTATTGGTCGATTTGGTAGCACTCCCTTGAAATGTTACAACCATCGGGGATGCTTCTGCTATTATCCTTATTGGTGTGAAGGGTTCGGCCTCTTTCCCTATGTCTTCTACCTTTTCTTCCTTGGGATTCTTTATTCGGGCTTCCTGCTAGAAGGGTCTCTTTTATTTGGATGTTAGAATCTTCATTCAATTTGATTATATGAACTCCTTTGTGAGATTCCTCCTGCCTTGTTGTTGAGAGCAGTATGGGCACCCAAGGACCGACTAGACAAGGAAGCCAGCGGAGAGAGTCAGAACAAGGTGAAGGTGTAAGTAGACAAAGCAGCCGACGCAAATCTGGCAGATAGGCCCTTCAAATTTTTCCAAGTCAACATCTTTTAATAGTGATTCTTATCACTAACAATCATTGTAAATACCATTTCATATTTTTGTAGCTCCATTTTGTGCAAGCCAAGGAGTCCTTGAGCTTGAGGAGCCTTAGAAGTACCTACATATCAATTTTCATATTTTTTAGACGCCGTTTAAGCCCTCAAATTGGCCCTGGAACCTAATTTTTAACTAGGTCGGACACTAGGTCTGGACAGGGCCAAAACCTAGTCAAAAACTATAAAAAGAGCTAGAGAGCTCATTTTTGAGGTTAGATTGTAATAGAAACAAACTTGTATGAACTTTTTGAAAAGTAATCGAAGAACTCCATTGATTCTCACTCTTTGTCTTGCCGTGTGTGCGCATGTGTGTGTATGTGTGTGCATGTTTGTGTGCTTCTCACTCACGCACTTGTGCCGCCACTTGCTCGAGGTCTTCATACCATCCTCACGTCTTCCCGGATTGACATTAAAGGAGGTGCTACTCATCACTGAGCTACACCAAATTTTGGCGCCGTTGCCGGGGATCGAGCTTTGAGGACGAGCGTGTGATGGTAAGACGTAGAGTTGACGCGTTGGAGTTGTAGGTATTTTCTTCACTTTCATCTATTTTCTTGTTTTTTTTTCACCATCATCATCACCATCTTCCTCATCACCATCTTCCACCTCCATTTTCATCATCGCGAAAATTTCAGTTTTTTGACCATATCCCCATCTCCACCTCATTTCCCCCATTTCACTTGTGAGAGAGAGCGAGAGAGCGATATTGCATGTGTGTTTTCTTGCATGTTTCTTGAGCTTTTTGCAGGACCTTGCT
The DNA here is from genome assembly GCA_020310875.1 of Ceratopteris richardii. NCBI lineage: Eukaryota > Viridiplantae > Streptophyta > Polypodiopsida > Polypodiales > Pteridaceae > Ceratopteris > Ceratopteris richardii. The sequence continues at coordinate 41,764,680 of CM035410.1, read as the reverse complement.
GAATCACCATCCCCAGCTTCCTACGCAGGTACGAAACTCGTCGAAACTGTCTCGCTGTCGCCGACTCCTGTCGATCGCGATTGATAGAAATTCTCACCTTTTGGTAAATCTGAGTGCACCACAGTGGACTAGAGACCCTGCACATCACCTTTCCATCAAAATTTTTGAAAATCTTGCAAAATTTCAGTCCATCGCGATTGATTGCTTTGTCCATCACGATTGACAGCTCTGTCCATCGCGATTGACTGCCTGTCCATCGCGACCGACTGAAGCTCTGTCCATCGCGATTGACTGAACCCCCTGTCCATCGCGATTGACTGAACCCCCTGTCCATCGCGACCGACTGAACCCTCTGTCCATCGCGATTGACTGAACCTCTATCCATCGCGATTGATTGAGTGTCCATCGCGACTGACTGAACCCTCTGTCCATCGCGATTGACTGAACCTCTGTCCATCGCGATTGATTGAGTGTCCATCGCGACTGACTGAACCCTCTGTCCATCGCGATTGATTGAGTGTCCATCGCGACTGACTAAACCCTCTGTCCATCGCGATTGACTGAACTCCCTGTCCATCGCGACCGATAGCCTGTCCATCGTGATTGATTGAGTGTCCATCGTGATTGACTGAACCCTTTGTCCATCGCAATTGACTGAACTCCTGTCCATCGCGATTGACAGCCTTGTCCATCGCGATTGACAGCCTTGTCCATCGCGATTGACAGCCAATTTTAGCCAAATTTTTTAGGGTTTGTTAATTGAAGAGTTGGGCTAATTTTGGGGCATAAACATTTTACTCTAGAGCACATTAGGAGGCCTTAGGACAACAACTTGGGGAAAACCTGTTGCACAGTGATCCTGTTTGAACTCTGTCTTAACCCTAGAACCCTGAACGGTCATAACTTTCTCATACGAAATCCGTTTGCTGTGATTTTTGTTTTGTTGGAAAGCTCGCGGGGAGTACAACAAAAACATCGACTGGTTACGGTTAAATTAAGATCAGGAATATTAGATAGGATATTTTTAAGTTGACCATACTCAGGGGGAACAAAATTCAGGGATCTCTAGAGTTGTGTCCAAAAAGTCATAGTGCAAATTGGTGAAGTGTTACATGAATGAGAGTGATTGGTTCTGTCTTTGGAATTTAAATCTTTAAGCTAACTTTGGAACTCTTAGAGATCCATTGAGAGCATCGAAAGGCGTTCTAAGCAAGTGTAAGTGCAAGCTTGGGAACACACTTCCTGGGCACTCAAGGGCAACCAAGCAGGAAACAAAAGGTTGGAAACTTTTAACCCCCTCTGTCAATTCATAGTTTAGGCTAAGAACGACGAGAGGTAGGAGCAAGTCAGGGCGACGATAGGCAGGTATCAAGTTGAAGACTACCTAAAAACTCAAGTTCAAGCTAAAAACCTAATCTCTGTACTGTCGATAACATAAAGGAAAAGAACCTAACGTGGAACGATCAACCTGAAAGCACGAAGAACATTCAAGTATTCCTGACGACGTAATATTAGACAAGACCTTAAACACGAGAAATAACTAAAAAGAACCAAGTGACTAATATAAAGTAACCATCAACGAAGTTGTACTCTGGGCAAAGAATTGGGCTCCTTAGATAGGCATATGAACCTTAGATCAGGACGACATCTAGTAAGGGAGAGACAAAGCCTTAGGTCTTCAGAGGCTAATGTTAACCACACTGCTAGGTCTTGGGCCCAGCAGTTGAGCCACCACTCGTACTACCCTAGCTCTGAGACCAGTGAGTCAGAGATGTCTCAAGGCATGGACAGACCTACGGGAAGTTCAGGAGTGCCTTACTTGTACAGGGTAGAAGGCCCTTACAAAACACAGCTGGAATACCTTAGGACCAACCGGTTAGGTGCCAGCATCTATGAGGACGGCTTAGGAAGATCTGTGATATAGATTAAGAATCCTGATCAATCCATTGGACTAGAGCACCCAGTAGTCAAGTTTGAAAACGGTGCATACCTGGACAAAGAAGGAACCATATACGTTGTCACCAGTCACCCAGACAGGACATATGAATTTGGGAATGTAATCTCAGAGGCTGACTTAGGTGATTTGGAACAAGGAAACATGGGTGCAGAACCTAGAACCCCCCGAGGCAAATCTGTTCTCACTAGGATTATCACGCCTGAGTGGGTTCCCCAAGACAACAAGAGCATAGAGTTGCTCCTCAATCGAGAAACTGACGAAGCCTTTTGGAGGTATAAATCTAATCAGCCAATGGATATAGGAACTATCATGATCTATGAGTTTAAGGATCCGGATAGCCCAGGTAGAGTGACCTACTTAGATCACACTTCGGAAAGGATCTTCGTGGTGACAGAAAATGATAGGCATGCTTACACTTGGAAGGGTGAATTCATTTTCCCCCAACCAAGATCAAATGTATCCTATGGTCACCCTGGGGCTGGAACATCCCAAGCGCATGGAATGCAAAGAGACAGAAGCAGAGATAGACCAGAAGTAAGCTTTGCCAACCCCGTGGGCAGAGAAAGAACGAGGACGGAGACGAATAGAGTAGAACCTGAGATGCTTAGAGCTCACAGGAACCAAAGAAATGTGGATGGATTCCCTCTGCCGAGACCTAGAGAGCACACAAGAACTTTGAGACCGACCCAGCTAGTTAAGTCCATGAAGAATTACTTTGATGGCACAGGAGATCCCTATGATCATGTGGCGGAGTTCAAGCAAGTCTTGAGAGCTGAACAAGTGGAAGATCTGTTCACGCAGTACAATGCCTTCGGTCTAATCCTTAGGAACACAGCACTTACATGGTTTCAGCCATTGGATGAGCGACAATTCAGGTGCATAGACCATCTCCTAGAGGCTTTCATTGTAGAGTTCTCTAAGAGTGGCATAAGACACAATACCTCCTCATTGATTCATAGCTTCAAACAGACTCCCCAAGAGACTGTAAGATTGGCAGGAAGAAGATTTAGACAATATCTTGAAAGGTGCCCTGTTTCGGAGCTACCCACATCTGCCAAACAAGTAGCCTTATTCCTTGATGGATTGTTGAGTACGAAATTGAGATCCTATGTGTATCTGAAGGACCCTAGGACTATAGAAGAGTGTGTACGCATGTGCATTGACATTGAAGATAACCTAGGGGATGAACTAGAGCTTTCCAAAATCTACAAAGATTCAGATAGTGCATCTAGTCACTCTTCCACGCAATCCACATCAATTGAGGAACTCACAGAGAAAGTGGCCCAAAAACTAGGCGTCTCTAGCAAACAAATTCCGAGGTTTACCCCAGCGAGGAGGTGCTATACATGCGGTGGTGACCATATGGCAAACGTGTGTCCCATTATGGCTCAGCCCCAAGTAAATCCTAGTAGCCAGTACTGCACCATAGAACGGAGGTACACCAATCACACCGCACAAGATTGCCCCTACAATAAGCAAACAGTTAGGCAAACTTACCCTCAACCCTATCCACCGCAGGGAAGATACCAGAACCAGTACCCTCCACAGCCATATGGCAGGCCACAGCAACCCTATCAGCAGCCATACCAAAACCAACAAAGACCTCAGCCTGTGTTAGCACAACAACCCCCAGCTCCAGCTAATGTGATTCCGGTAAAGTATACTGCTGCAGAAGAGAACCTGAATAGAGCCTTAGTCCCTGTAACATCCTTGCTTTCTGAAAATGACCCCAGTGACCATAGCTTTGATTCTACACATGTCGATAGTCCCCAGGCTTACTACATGCAGTCTCTAGAACATGGTGAGTCCTATTACAGCGAAGAGCCAAATGAACCTAGTTGGGAGTCAGATTATACAAACGTCATGTATACAAACCCCAATCCTAGACCCCAACCTAGGCAGGTACGACCACCATTTCCTAGAGGACCATGCTACCGATGTCAGGGAGATCACTTCATTCGTGATTGTCCCTTACCTCCACCTACACAAACTCAGTCCGTGACGATCCAAGGCTTTTGCCAAGATTGTGGGAAAGAGCATCTCTTACGAGATTGCCCAAAGAACCCCAATAATATGCCAAAAATCACTCCTATCAATGTGATTGGGTTGGTTGTAGATTCCTCAGGAAGTGTCACTTCCACTGCACCAGTGCAGGTAGTCACTAGAGCTCAGGCATTACAGCAAAACCAAGAGGCAAGCCAGGAAAAGAGCCCAACAGCTAGTGAAACTGAGAGCATAACCAAGAAAAGGACTAGAGCTTGGAGAGATAGCCGTGAACGTATGAAAAGGCAATGGGCAAAGAAGATGAGTGAACTTGAGGAAAGTCTACGCGAAACCAAGGCCAAAATCATAGAGATCACATCCCAACCGCACTCTCACACAATCCCGCCACTACCATCCCCATCACCCTCCATCCCTCCACCCTCTAATACACCCCACGTAACCCACCCACCACCCCAAGCAGGATCAGTATTAGCTGATCCCACTCCCGAGGACCTAAACATGATGCTTAAAGCATATCAGGCCAGAATCCAAGAAGGGCCAACCATAACCGATCATGAAAAATGCTACCCTAGAGCCGAGTTAGAGCTTGAACGAACTAAAATTTGTGCTAAGATGGTGGAATTGGCTCAAGCCATGTTCGAAGCTAGCCGCCTCTTTAACATCTCTAGCTCAGCTTAGACGCAGTTACACTTCGATGGACTGCTAGAAAGAATAGAGAGGCTAATTGCACAATCAGAAAAGGAACCTGCCCCTCTGAGAAAGGAAAGGGCAAGAGAACGGATAAGCCAGCCTCTTCAGGAAGCCCATGTGCCTCCTCAAGAAGCTTATCTTTCCCCCCAACAGGCAGATGAGCCCCCCTCGAAAGCTTACGTACCTCCACAGGTTGCCTACATTCCTTCTCAGGAAGCGTATGAGCCTGCTCGGAAGAGTAATAGAATAAGTAATCCTCCCCAGGAAGCTTGTGCTCCAGCCATCTATGAGAACAAGGAGAGAGTCAACGATAGAATAAGCCCTCCCTCCCAGGTTGCTTATGTGCCTAATTCTACGGAGCTAGACACTTCTTCTTCTATGAATCGGTTTGCACCAGACTTCCTACGGGAGATTCAAGAAGACAAATGGGATAACGAAAGTGAAGTCGCCCCTCCCTTTGAACTTGTGGATGATGCACACGACCAATTCCCACAAGACATCCCATCTATTTACGGGGAACATGAGAGTACTCAGTCTCACGAGAGATTGGACTTTGAGTCTAATTCCATACAAGAGCTACCCCACTTCACAGGCCCATGGGAAGCTAAGTCCACCTGTATGAGAACACCTACAGTCATGGTAAGAAACGAAGATTCAGTCATACCTAGGAACACGGAGGTAGTAAAGAACACCAAGGTGCAGCGCGATCTCACTTTGGAAGAACTGCCTAAGGATAGACCAAAAGCGTGGAAATATGTAGCCAGTCAAGGAACTGAAGTTGCAAAACCTCGTTCCCAGGTAGGATCCCATAGGACGGTGCCAGAAATTCCCTTGGATAAGATAGGAGATATGTGTGAAGGTGAAGAAGGGAACACCTATCTTCCCATTACTTACCAGGACTACACCACCAAGGCAATTTTGGACTCAGGTGCAGAAGTTGCAATTGCTACCACTTCCCTATGGAATCGTTGGGGCAAGCCGGCACTCAGGCCAACGAGGATGAAATTGCAGATGGCCGATGGTCATATTGAGAGACCCTTAGGATTGCTAGAAGGAATAACTCTCACCACTTGTGGTGTCGAGTTTGAGCATACATTTGCTATATGTGACTTTAGCAAAAATCATGCCTATGAGATGATTTTGGGAAGACCATTCATGCGACAATTGCAAGTGGTACAGGATTGGGGAACCAATTCTTTGTACCTGCAACACTTAGGTGTTACGACCAAAGTCAATCTCAAGGATTACTCTCATAGAGATGTTCCTCCTATCCAATGGAATCCCATCCATAGAACCAAAGATGACACAGAATCGGTGCATTCCATAGGGTTAGGATCCTCTTGGATGCATGAAGACACCCACTTATGGATGTGCAAGGTTGCAGTCGAGGAAGAGAAGAGAGAGAAAGCCAGAGAGGTAGGTGCGAAAGAAACCCATAGATCAATCCAAGACCCAGCCTATGCACCTGTAGTTTTTCCAGACGAAGAATTTGAACCTCACGGTTGGGCAGAAATCTTAGCAACAATGGACGTAGCCATCAATGAAGAACAATGGACACCTCACTGTGATGAGGATGGCTATGACATTTCAGTCTTCTCCATAGAGCCAATCATGGGAGAGGCAGTTCTAGAAGAATGCGAACCTAGCCCTGATGCATTTGAGGATGCAAGTGACTCCGAACTAGAGTCAATCATAATGGACCCACCATTTGCATCAGATGAAGAATACTTCCAGGAAGTAGAATTTCAACCCCAGAGGCATGGAGAGCTCACAAACGATGTAAGGTTAGCAACACATGTGACCCCGAAGGAAGAAGGAAAGAAACGAAAGAAGAGAGAAGTCTCACCAGAAGAGGAAGAATCTTTGTTTGAGGTCCCAGAAAATTTTAAGAAATATGAGATAGATGACAGGAGAGTCATGATAAGAATGCCTAAACGAGAGGCACAATCAGGAGAGGCTTATGATAACAAAGAAACCACCAAGAAAATAGTAGTGGCCCTAGAAGAAGGATAGGAGAGATGCACATACATAGGCCATGACCTAACAGAGGAAGAAGAGCATGCGTTAATTGCCTTGCTAAGAGAATACAGAGATGTATTCGCTTGGAGTTACAAGGATTTGAAGGGTGTAGACCCGGACATATGCTCACACACCATTCCCATGACCTCAGATGCTAAACCTTCTAAGCAAAAGCCCTATACATATAACGATAATTACGCTGCCAAGATCAAAGAGGAGATAGATAGACTGGTTGAAGCTGGATTTATCTATGAAATTGAGCACACCGAGTGGGTATCCCCCATCGTTGTGGTGCCCAAGAAAAATGGAAAGCTACGCGTATGCATTAACTTGAAGAAGGTTAATGCAGCCACTATTCGGGATAACTATCTGCTTCCCATCACAGAACATCTCTTAGAAAGAGTGGCAGGCAAGGAAGTCTACAGCTTCCTTGATGGATTTTCAGGTTACAATCAAGTAGCCATAGCTCCAGAGGATCAGCATAAGACGGCCTTTGCCACAGAATGGGGCATTTTTGCTTTTAGAGTAATGCCATTTGGGCTTACCAATGCACCAACTACCTTCCAAAGGCTGATGTGCCATGTATTTAAAGAGTTCTTGAGGAAGAATTTAGAAGTCTATGTTGATGATCTTTGTGCTCATTCCAACATTAGACAAACCCATATTCCTGAACTCAGACAAATCTTTGACAAGTGTAGAGAATATCAAGTCTGCCTGAACCCAGAAAAATGTGTTTTCATGGTCAGGCAAGGTAAGATTCTAGGACACATAGTGTCAAAGAATGGCATATCTACTGACGAGGAGAAAGTGAGAGCCATAGCAGAGCTACCTAGGCCAAAGAATGTCAAGGAAGTACAAGCTTTCATGGGGCATTGTGGTTATTACCGACGATTTATACACATGTATGCTGTCATTGCAAAGCCCATGTACGGACTTCTGACTAACTTTGAGTGGATGGATGAATGTGAGAATTCCTTCCAAGAGCTTAAACGAAGATTATGTTCAGCACCAATCTTGACCACACCAGATTGGAATAAGCCATTCCATGTTCACGTGGATGCATCCAATTATGCCATTGGGTGTGTACTTGCTCAACCTACTGGTGAAGGTAATATGGATCTTCCAATCGCCTATGCCAGTAGACAATTGAATGCAGCTGAACGGAATTACACAACTACAGAGAGAGAAGGTTTAGGCATGGTATATGTAGTCAAAAAATTTAGACACTATTTGCTTGCAAATAAGTTTAAATTTTTTACGGACCATCAGGCATTGCTATACCTCGTAAACAAGCCATGCAATACAGGAAGATTAGTGAGATGGTTTCTCTTGCTAATGGAATATGATTTTGAGGTTGTGGTAAGGAAAGGGAGGACTCATTTAAGAGCAGACCATCTCTCTAGGCTCACATCGGGAGAAGCCCCACAAGGAGTATCATATGACCTTCCTGATGCTTACTTGTTTAATTTGGAAGTTGTACCGCAGTGGGCTAAGCCATTGGTACCAGTATTGACATATGGGCCTAATCATCTAGTGGTAAACACACGGAATAGGGAGGTTGTGAGAGCCCAAAAGTACCACATCATGGCAGGAAGCATGTACAAGCACACAGATCAAGGGATCTTGGCGTGTTGCGTAGAAGAGGACGAGTACAATAAATGGTTGCATTTAGCACATGTAGGTGCGTTAGAGCAACACTACTCAAAGCAACGAACTTTACAGACTCTAAAGAGATTCGGAGTGCATTGGCCAACTATGGAAGCGGATGTCCAAAAGTTGTGCAAGGAATGCCCAATCTGTTGCACTAAACCACCTGTGGAACACGCCACTCTTTATCAAGTATCCATTGTGCCAGATTGGAGTGAACCACTAGTATCCTTCCTGAGGACGAAAACATTCCCTCCAGACATGACTCTGGCCAGGAAAAGGAGTTTAGAACAAGAAGCCCAGGATTACTCACTTATTGGTGATAATCTATATAAGCATGGTAAAGATGGTTACCTGAGACTATGTGTCCATGAAAGTGAATATCTTAAGATCTTGGAAACTGCTCACCAAGGTATAGCAGGAGGACACTTTGGACCGGATCGGGTGATCAAGGCAATACTATTTGCGGGCTTCTGGTGGCCTACCCTTCACATGGATGCACATACCTATGTGAAACGGTGTGATGTCTGTCAGAGGACTCAGTATCCTATACGCAAAGATGAGATGCCACTGAAACCTATGATGGGTGGACGTGCGTTCTCTAAGTGGGGAATAGACTTCGTAGGTCCTATTAATCCCCCAGCTAAGGGTTCTCATGCGGAATACATCATTGTTGCAACAGACTATCTAACTAAGTGGGTAGAGGTAAAAGCTACGACAAAGAATGACGCTCAGACAACTGCTAAATTCTTGTTTGAGAATGTATTCACAAGATATGGGCTACCTATAGAGCTTGTAAGTGATAGAGGCACTCATTTCTTGAACGAAGTGATTGAAAATCTACTCCAAGAATTCTTGGTAATACACAAGAAGTCTGCCCCCTATCACCCTCAAGCTAATGGACAAGCTGAGAGCACTAATAAGATCTTATGTAATGTACTAACGAAATTAGTGAACACTAAACGCTCTGATTGGGACAAACAGCTACACCATGCTGTTTGGGCATACCGAGTTGCCTACAAAACGGTACTCCAAGCCACCCCCTTTCAGATGGTATTTGGCCAAAACGCTGTGCTACCCTTGGACTTCTTAATACCTACGTTGAAAGTAGCACACGAGCACGAATGGACAGGTCATGAGCTCTCCTCTAGGATCTTTGACCTTGAACGATTAGGGGAAACCAGACTGAGAGCCGCTGCAGGAATATATGCAGCCAAGAAGAGACAGAAGGCATACTTTGATGCCCATGTGAAGGATAAGGGTTTAAAAGCAGGAGATCTAGTTTTAGTCTACACACTGAAACAACACGCAAGGAAGCTAGAAAAGAGAGGCTACGGACCCATGATCATTAATAGGATCTCCACGAGTGGAGCAATACAACTGGCCACATTAGAGGGTGATGTTCTCCCTAACTATATTAGCGGATGCAGAGTCAAGTTGTATTAGGAACCCCTCACGGAGGAAATGCTCAGCCGACTCAACACTGCTAAGAAACACAAAGAGGAAGAAAAGCGAATTCGAGAAGAAGCTCAAGCAGAAGCTTTAGAACGCATCAGAAGGATGAAATTACGAAGGCAAGGTAGAGAGCAGCCTAGAACAAATGACTATGCAGATCAAGGATATCATATGGCAATGTGTAAAGTCGCAGGAACAAGCTCACATAGGATCACTGATAGACGTCCTTTCATAACCTTAGATATAGGACAAGGAAAGAGTGCAAGGACTGTAAGAGCCTTGATTGACTCAGGTGCAGCCACTAGTGCTGTTAAAGTGTCTTACTGTCAAGAGTTGCAATTAACTGTCAATCCTGTGGAGCATATCTCATAGGATTGGGAGGAGTGGAAACCCCTTGCATGGGCGAGGTGGAACTTCCCCTCTACATTCATGATGAGGCAATGACAGTTAAAGTACTAGTGTGTCAAGATGAGGACCTCACGGAACCCCTTGTCTTGGGTCAAGACTGGATATATGACCAAGCAGTCAACTTAAACCTAAGAAGTGGACTTCTTCAGGTGTGGGTCAATCATAGTCGAATCACAGTAGAGTTAGATAATGGAGCACTCAAGGAATTAGGAAAGGCACAGACTCCTGGTCCCTCCAGGGGTGCACATGAAGTTGACCATGCTGTTCTTGTCCAAAACTATGTGTTGCAGAGGAATGCTATGCGCAAAAAAGGAGTCAGGGATGCAACGGAACTCCCTTCTTTTCCAAAAGTCAGAAGGAGGCAACTCCCAAAGGTGGATCAAAGGCAGAAGAAGCAGAGTACTACCTATGCCGGAAATCAAAAGAACCTACGGAGCAGAATGTCTCAGCAAGCAAACCAAGTGTGGGTGCGAAAAGGCGAACACCCGGTTGCACTCACGCCAACCACACGGGCAAAGCCTCTTATTAGTAACCAACAACACGTCACTAATAAGAAGTCTTTCGGAAATTCTTCTGCTAACGTGAAATCTATTTGGGTGCCCAAGAAGTCGATGAAGGCTAACCCACAATCAAGACAAATTTGGGTGCCTAAGGCTTGTTTGCGGGCTCAAATAGCTACACCAAGAACACACCCTACACAGCACGATCCATTCACTCGCACAGCCTACATCCACTCATTTTCAACACCAAGGCCCATGAGCACGAACAGAATCACTTGTAAATGGGTCCCTAAAAGGCCTCACTTCCAAGCTGACACGCCTATAAAGCTCTCGAGAGTCTCTACGGAACCAAGAGCAAAACCCATCCACTGCATTTGGCAGCCCAAGACTTGTAACAAACCCCCGGACCCCAATTGTTAAATCCATGACCACCTACTAACCGCTTCACTCTCACTTCACATCATTCTGCTTAGCTCGTAGGTCTACCCAATTCCTAACTACACACACTAGCACCGAGCACCTACTAACCCCTAACCACTCCCGAACTTTAAGTTAATGTTGTAACAAGGGACACCGTGTCATTTTTGTGTCCATTGCAATGTTAACGTTGATTCATATATTCTCACAGAACCAGCTGCGAAGTTTTCAACATGGCTGAGGCAGCAGGAACTAGCTCTCACACAGAAACAAGCCCGCAAGTGGTGGACTTAGACAGTTTACCCGTTTTGCCGGAGACAAATGAAAGACCAGAAGAATTGCAGGCCGTCAAAATCATACCTATTGCAGACCCTCCACGTGGCCACACCATGCCCGTAGGAAAGACTTCCCACTGGTTTACCGAGGTGGCAGGACCCTTGGGTGAAGGAACGTACCTATGGGAATCAGAGTTGGATTTCAATGGGAAGCAAGGCAGATACCACTTCTTTACAAGAGAATTTGAGAAATTACAAAATGCAGAAGGTCTACGTCCGATATGGGAAAAGGCAGGATTGAGTGCCTATTTCAGTGCACGGCTCCCAAAACCTGACTTCATGCGATGCTACTATCTCATCAACACCTTGACTCCAAACCAAAACCCAAAAGGTGCAAGCTCATTTGTGATTCCATCTCTGACAAAGGGGAATGAGCTCAAGAGGTTCAGGCTATCAAACAATTTGGTGAGAGAGGCTCTAGATATGCGCGGAATGCATATTCCTACAGAGAAGGAAACCCTAGTACCGGATTACATGAAGAATCGAAGTCTCACCAAGCTCAAGGACATGGTGTCCACGATGCCTAATATTGCAATACACCTTCGCATGTGCATGCAACACTTTGCTTTCCCGGCACAACATAGATTCACCATGCCGCCCAAAAAGATTTGGTTTAGCTTGTATCTAGCAGAGACACAGAGCCTCACCATCAACTTACCCCACTGGATAATTGATCAGATACACCTAGCTCACAAACGATGGCCGCGAAAACAGGTTTTATATGGTTGCTGTGCTCTGACGAGAATCATTTATAGGTGTTTGGCTTATGACATTCCGATCCAACGGGCCCTAATGTGGAATCGGGTAGAGCAGTTTAGAGGCAGGACATCCACTAGACCCCCTTCTAAGAAAATGAGAGGCACTGTCCAAGTCCCATGTGCTCAACCACGTGGAGCCACCCTAACACCAGACGTCACCCCTCCACCCCGAAGAGTCCGACCATTCACACTCCGACTTCCAAGACGCAGCACCGATGGTTCCACCTTGATATTCCCTCCCATCCCAACCGATCTTGAATTTCCTAGTGGTGCACCTTTGGAAGAACTCACTAATGAAGATTTCGAGCAATTATTACAAGATGTAGAGCTGGAGGCAGAAGAGGCACAACAAGCGGAAAACGTGCAAACGCAGGCCACAACCTCCTAAGCATCTGTCACACCTGTTGAAGTGGATGCAGAGGATGACGGAGATGAAGAACAGGAGGATGATGAGGAGGATTATGATCAAGAACACCAAGAAACAAGAAGTGCCAGAACTTGTAGGTGCACCAGCATATACAGCTCAACTACGAAGGCTATACGACACTATCAAAGCAGTACAGGAAAGGCATCAACTCTCTCTTGTATCAGGTCAAGCTTTGATGCAAGAAATGCTATCAGATGAAGGGGTGGACCAACATTTCATTCACACCCTCAAATTAGTGTCAGACTCTCTAGGAGTTCCGGAGGCTGTCCACACCGCAGTCCGCCAGTCCGTAAGGTACGACAAACGCAGAGTGGACACGTTACCACGAGCAGGTAAGACTATCAGGATACCCGTCACAGAACAAGAAGTACCCATTGAGACAACAGTCACCCCCACAACCACCACTGACCTCTCTGCCGAAACCTTTGTTCAGACATCACCCATCTCACCCCAGCATCCTCCATCACCACCTTCGCCACCCCCACCACCACCTCCCACCATGGAAGAAACGACAGTCATTACCTCTACCTTCACTTATAACCCATCCTCATTCAAATCATTTTCATTTCGAGAACCCACCTCACAAGACACCCTCTTCTCCTTCGTCACCAATCCCTTGTACACTTCGTCCCGTCTATTCTCTGAACCCATGACTGGCCATCCCATAATTCCAAGTGTAGTTGGAAACCCAGCACCCACAGAAGGCACCCTGTGTTTCCCGACCTATCCCCCAATACGAGTACCTCCATTCCATGACCCTCACTTCCCATCTGGCCCCTACACCTCTTTCAACCTGACCGCGCCACCCCAATACCCATCCGTTGTGGAGCAGTTCACCCGCTCTCCAATGTTTCCGAGGCACGTTTCTCCGATGTTCGCAACGACATCAATTTACATGAACACCACACTCACTTCACCTACCATACCCACCTACATGGTAGCCCCTGTACCCACCACCGTGTCTGACCCAATGGACATTTCACCAACCACAGCACCTCTCCCCACGCTTCCACCATCTTCCCCTCCCTTGCCCCCCACCTCACCACTCACATCATTGGCACACACAGCATTCACTACCCCCTTACCCGATCCCCCCTCCCCTGCACTTCAAACTTTTCCCCTTGCATCTCATAATGTAAATAGCACGTTCAACACCTTACTTCAGTGTGCACATCAACTACAACAAGAGTACCATCAATTGGAAGAATGCACTACGGCCCTCCAGGCAGAATCTCAACGTCTGCAAGCTAGGGTCAACACTCTTGAAGCTGACTACCAAACGCTCCTAACCGAGCATACCACCTTACAGCAGGCACACTCCGAACTGGAATCAAAGGCATCAACAGTGGATGACCAAGCAGTCAAAGAACTAGAAACAGTGCTTCAAGCGCAAATGATCTCTAACGCTACACTCAGACGCAATATTGGGCTATTAAGGAAGCATATGGCCGCAGCACTAGAAGAGAACAAACGACTTCAAAAACAAAACCAAGACAACTTTGAAGCGGCTATGGAAGGAACCGTAGGAGCAACCATTAGCCCTACCAGATATAGAGCAGTCCCATCGGAAGACATTCGCATCTTACTTGAGGAGCATGCAAATTTCTTGGAGTCATATGAAAAACTAGAGACTGAATGTGCAGATCTAAAGAAACAGATAGCCAGTGTCCCCACAGCTCAACAGGAGCCAGCAATCTTGCAACACTCTACAGAAGAAGTAGAGACCCTCCGGAAACAGGTGGCAGAACTCCAAGCACGCCTCCTACCATATGAAAGGCCATCCTCACCCATTGAAGAACCAGAACCTGAAACAGTAGTGGAAATCCCTGTCGATGACAGCTATGAAGAGCCATACGAGCCTATGCCGACGCCTGGTGGTCGAACTACAGAAGAAGGACAAGACACGTTAGAAATTCAAGTTCCAGATTGGGTCAAAAGGGTCGAGAAAGTGGGTAAGACACATGATGATCGTGTGGCCGTGCAAATGCAATCTCTCACAAATCTGGAAGAAACTGTTCTTCGGTCTTCCTACTTTCAAAATTTATCCCATCAACGGTTAATCACAACATCAGAGTCGCAATACATGCCTTATTTTGTCTTACTACATGATTATAATGCAGAAGTCAAAAGACATACAGGGAAGGCGCCCACATTCGCCACTCAATTTGAGATAGGGGATTTACCGACAGATGCACGTGCTGGCTCGATCTTCCAACCTAATTGGCGTGCACGTCTACTCACCGATTACCCAGAGATGATGAGTACCTGGGCAACCATGCCACTATATATCAAGTATAATCCATGCTATTGTCCAGTGGTACGTCGCAGATCCTGGCAAGCATTTGCAATCAAGGTACGCAACAACAAAGAATGCTCGGCTTGGGTTAACTACCCATATTTTGCTCCACCTCGAGGGACCCCAACCGTAGCCTACATGATATCAACAATTCGGCACTGGTCTACACGTCTAAATAATGTACCCGACATAGCAGCAAAAATGTGTATGAAGATATTCGAGCTCATGACCATTGTTTTCAAAACTTTCCGGAATGTACAAGCTCCATACATCTCTGCCCCTGGATTCTCTCAAGGTAACAAGGATTTAGTCTACGACATGAGCCAGACCCCCTCGGTCACTATAATCTTTGCTTGGCATGCACGAATAAAGTACTTACCCGCATGCTTCAAGCAGACATTTGAGGAAATGTTCTCTACGGGATTCTGGGAATATCATTCGGAAATTTTCATTCCCAAACCCACACATTTGCTACACCTATTCGCAGTAGAACAAGCGATCCATGCCGATCAGTTACGTCTGCCACATCCGGACATTCCAAGACCAATCGATTGGGATCATATGATGACAGATTTGGCCAGAGGACTACGCATACAAGAACATCAGCTTGCCACTCAGGTTGTGGAATATTACATCCAACACTCCCAGCAACAAGGGTCTGTCAGGGACGACAGACGCGAGAGAGGGGGGGGTGTTGAGAGCAGTATGGGCACCCAAGGACCGACTAGACAAGGAAGCCAGCGGAGAGAGTCAGAACAAGGTGAAGGTGTAAGTAGAAAAAGCAGCCGACGCAAATCTGGCAGATAGGCCCTTCAAATTTTTCCAAATCAACATCTTTTAACAGTGATTCTTATCACTAACAATCATTGTAAATATCATTTCATATTTTTGTAGCTCCATTTTGTGCAAGCCAAGGAGTCCTTGAGCTTGAGGAGCCTTAGAAGTACCTACATATCAATTTTCATATTTTTTAGACGCCGTTTAAGCCCTCAAATTGGCCCTGGAACCTAATTTTTAACTAGGCCGGACACTAGGTCTGGACAGGGCCAAAACCTAGTCAAAAACTATAAAAAGAGCTAGAGAGCTCATTTTTGAGGTTAGATTGTAATAGAAACAAACTTGTATGAACTTTTTGAAAAGTAATCGAAGAACTCCATTGATTCTCACTCTTTGTCTTGCCATGTGTGCGCGTGTGTGTGTATGTGTGTGCATGTTTGTGTGCTTCTCACTCATGCACTTGTGCCGCCACTTGCTCGAGGTCTTCATACCATCCTCACGTCTTCCCGGATTGACATTAAAGGAGGTGCTACTCATCACTGAGCTACACTTGTCATGCTCTTTCTTGTGTTATTAGGCACCTAATCGACCTTCATGCATTCTATGTTGAAGTCATTGTTTACTTGATTTAATTCTTGCCATTGATCATAATCCCGTGAATCACTTCTAATATCCACATTCAGCAGAGAGGTTTCTTGTTCTTCTTGTGCGTCTGATGATGAGCTAGAATTCATCAATCCCAATTCTCTGTATCTATGAACCTTGGTCAAACTTTTTCTTTGTTCAGTGTCTTGATGGGATTGTTGGTAGTGATGCCCTTGCATCGACTGGTTTACTTGTCCTTCCATATACTAGTGAGTAGCTTCCATTGCTTTTGTTAATTCTTCCTCCGTAATAGATGGATTTTCTTCTAGCCTGGTCCTTGGAATTACATGTGCCTTCTTCATGGCTAGAGCTTTTGCTTTTGCCTGCATCATTTCCTGTAATCATTTGGTATCTCCCATTCTTGGTTTGGAGCTCGTTTCAGCTTCTTCTACTATCTTGACTCCTTTCTTCTTCCTTGGAACCATGGCAATCTTTGCATACTTAGCCATTGCTTCTGATGATGGCATCTCTTTGAAGTGTTCTCTGATGCCCAAAGCATGATAGATCAATATTGTCAAGGCAATGCTTCCATTTAGGAACTTCTTATGATTCCACTGTTTCTTGGCCTCAAAGAGCCGCTCTTGAATATACAGAGTCATGTTGACTTGATTCCCTATTTTTTTGATGGCATGGGGGAGCATTTGCACTATTAATCTTCTGTGGAGCAGTGTATTTGTGCATGTTGGGAAAGCAAAAATGCTGATGAATGAGTCTTACTTCCTCTTCTATGTCAATACGATTGATATCAGTGAATGTTCTGGTCTTTGCTCCCTGGCTTTCCTCTTTCAAAATTGTATTCCCATCCTTTTCCCATCCGAAAGCTTACTTAATTAGGTCGTGGGTGAATTGTATGATGACCCACTCACCTGCTGCATCTAGGACTCTTGCTTCAGGTACCAATGGATCATGCAACACCGGTTGTAAGGTGTTCATGACTTGAGTGCAACACTGGAAATCTGGTTTGTATCTCGGGAGTTCGAAGTATTTCTGAATACCAACTTTCTTCATAATGTCCACCATCGATGGAAGTTCATGCACTACTGTGAAGTCTTGGGACATTATTGGGAATTGATGGTCCATGTCCATGATTTTAATTATCACCAAGAACAAGTAGTGCCCGAGAGGTTGATCTTCTCGAAACCAGTGACCTTTTGCCTTATTCGCACTCTATAGAAGGAATTCCAGCATCGCCTTTTGAATGGTTGCTTCAGAGTCCTTAGAAGCCATCTGCACTTTTAATAAGGAGAGCATCAACATTTTATAGAAGATATGTTGTTAATGATGTGATTTTTAGTGACATGTGGTTAATTGCATCACTTCATTTCCCCTTGCTTACATAAGTAAGATCTCTTACCACATCTTTTTTCATTTTTATTCCTGAAAGAAAACAAGAGTTAGTGTAGCCGAAGGATTTATTTATTTACATAGTAGGTCCATTTCTATTGTAGTATGTTGGGAATTGAACTCACAACCTCCCGGTTAGGAGTGAGATGGGCTAACCACTTGCCCCAAAAGCCATGGTTGAGGATTACTTCCTAATCCTCTCTCTTAAGGCATGGTTCAACCATCTCCTACTAGGATTATGTAACATTCCTTCCCCCTTAGACTCAGCATTGTCCTCAATGCTCACTTGTGGACCCTTTTAACTCTTGGACCCACTTTCCATGCATGGGTGCTTCCACCAACCTCAAACTCCAGTGCATGGACCAAATTTGGACCTATCCCACCCTCCGTGGGTGCCCAAATGCCCATGTGCCTTCATCCAAGGCCAGTTTCACACTCACCATGGATAAGCGCTTTTTCCAAGTGCCCATGAATGAGGCGCGAACCTCCGTCTCGCCCAATTTCTCAACTAGGCTCTGATACCAATGTTGGGAATTGAACTCACAACCTCCCGGTTAGGAGTGCGATGGGCTAACCACTTGCCCCAAAAGCCATGGTTGAGAATTACTTCCTAATCCTCTCTCTTAAGGCATGGTTCAACCATCTCCTGCTAGGATTATGTAACATAGTAGAATCTATGATCTGTTCCCAAGTGGGAAATGTGCACCACTAGATTTGTTACACACATCATGTGCCGAATGCATGGCCTCGTAGTGTGGCCCTGTCATGCATACTTTAGGTGCATTTGATTCTTCATGTGTGCAATCGGAATCCTGTTGAATCTGTTGTTGTTGTCCTTGCTACCTCTTGGGTCTCCATATCCATTTTGTAGTTGAAGTGTGAGGCTTCGTCTTCTCTTTGTTGTATCATGCTCTAGGTTTGTCCTCTTTCTCTTTTGCAATCTGATTGGTTGATATCCTGTTCCTCTTGCACCTTTTGTAAGTCTTGTTTGGCTTCATGGTCTTGCTTTGTTGGTGTAATATGTCTTCTTGCTTGTTGATCTCTTGACTTGCAATTTGTCTGATTTTTTCGGGATCCATATGTGTTGCCGTGTTTTCTGGGCTTCCACTAATGACTTTGGAAGCCATACTCTCAAAAGTCTTTTTGGTCCCGATTGTAATGAAGAGACTTCGTTGTTATTCCTTGTCTCCATAAGATGAGTGACTTGTATCGGTGTAGACTTCACTATTTCCTTCATTCGATCCTTGTGAACCTAGTGTAGATCGGCACTTCCCGATTGCAATAATCGGATGGTGGACTTCCACATGGAGGATCTTCCCTTGTAGTAGGTGACTTTAGGATCGTTGTCTTCACCATTTCTCTTGGATTCTTCATTCGTGTGGGATGAATCCACCTCAACAACTGATGCATTGGCATTGGTAGTCACTTCTTTCTTGAGATACTCCCGTGGTACACTTTTGATTGATTTGTTTGTTTATTCCTCTTCTAGGGTTTCTTTTTCACACTTGATGGTTTCATGCATGGGATAGTGTCTTTCTTCTAACAGGCTAAAAATTTCCTTATGCCCTATTTTGGCTGATATGTATCCTTGAGCTAGGTGAATGCTTACTTCATTCTCAATGATCCAGTCTTGTCCTAGGATCAAGTTCTCTATCAAATCCTCGTCTTTACACACTAGAACTCGTTGCTCCATAGTGGAGTTTCCTAGGTGGAGGGATATCATGGCTTCTCCAATGCATTCTATGACTTGGTTCCCAACGCCTCTCATGTGTGCTTTAGTAGGTGTTATGATCGTTTGAAGATGCATGATGACCATCCTTTGTATGCAACTAAGTGCCGCTCTCGAGTCTAGCAAGGCATCGATTAGCTGGTACTCTGTCGTTCCAATCCCTATATTTAAATATGGTTGGGACATGATGAGGTTGTTCGTGTTGGCCTGGCGAACTTGATAGTTGGCCATGGGGATAGGCTCTTCTCCTTGTAAGTATCATTCATCCCTTTGCCTTATCCACTCTTTCCATTTCTTGATGCGCTCTAGGGCTTCTTGCCTTGCCTCTTCTCTAATCCTCTCTTCCTCTTTTTTTCTACTTTGTGCACCTACAAGTCATGCTAACATTTGATCCGTCAATGGCTTCATGTAACGTTTTACTTGACAACCACTTATGTAATTAGCAAGAATGTCTCCATCCAAAGTAGCTAGGTTAACAACTCCACTCGTTGAAATCCCATTGATTATTAGAGGTCCATATCCACGTTTTTGTAGCTTCTTGGCGTGTTGCTTCAAAGTATATACCAAAACTAAATCTTCTTCTTTCATTCCTTTATATTTTATGTGTGCATTATAATATGCTTTTTGTCTTCTCTTCGCTGCATAAATTCCTGCAACAGCTTGTATCCTAGTCTCATGTAACTTCTCAATTTGGTATAGTTGCTTCGACAACTCATGCCCTGTCCATTCATGCTGTTTGGCTACTCTCAAAGTAGGCACTAAAAAATCAATTGACAAGAGGTCATTTTGTCCATACACTAGGTTAAATGGTGTAGTTCCAATGGCTGTCTTGTAAGCCATGCGAAAGGCCCGAATTGCATGATGCAATTGTTTGTCCCAATCTGACCTTCCACTATTGACTATTTTTGTCAATACAGTGCACAACACCTTATTGGAACTTTCTGCATCACCGTTGGCTTGAGGATGATAAGGGGCTGATTTTTTATGAATTACTAAGAACTCATTCATTAAGGACTCTATTACTTCATTAATGAAATGCGTTCCTCGATCATTCACTATCTCTATAGGTAATCCAAAGCGAGTAAAGATATGCTAAAAAAGAAACTTAACTGTGGTCTGAGCATCTTTTTTTTGTTTTTCCTTTGCCTCTACTCACTTAGTCAGGTAATCAGTTGCTACTATTATGTATTCAGCGTATGATCCTTTGGTTGGTGGATTAATGGGTCTTATGAAGTCGATACCCCATTTGGAAAATGGTCTCGTGCAAACCATGGGTCTTAATCGCATATCATCTTGCCTAATTGGATATTTAGCTCTTTGGCATGTTTCACAACTTCTTCATAGGTGTCTGCATCCATATGTAGGGTTGGCCACCATAAGTCTGCAAAGAGGATCATTTTTACAATTCTTTCAGTTGAGAAATGTCCTCCAGCTGCACCTGCATGTGCCATTTCTAATAGGGCTAGGTACTCTCCTTCATGCACACATATTCGTAGTTGATTATCCTTCCCTCTTTTGAATAATTGTCTTCCCATGATGACATATTCCTTACTCATTTATTCGAGGGATCACTTCCTCGCTAAACTGATTCCACCCTCATGCTCTCGTGTCCTTAAGAATTTCCCTAATGTCTTAGTCCAGTTGGGTGCTATTGTAGAGAAAGGTAAAGATGTATGATCATCTGGAGTGGTTTCCTGACATTCCGTGCAATTACTCACATACTTGTGAACATCCTTAGGCATATCAGGCCAATAGACTACTAATCGTTTCAATTCTCTTAGTGTTCCATGAGTTCCCTTGTGCATTCTCTATTTGTTTATGTGAGCTTGTTCAATCAAGTTTTTTTGTTCCTCATCTTCTACACATCTAAACAATACGCCGTTGGATTCTTTATGATACACACTTCCTGCTTCAATGTGTAAGTTACCTGCTACAATGTGTAAGTTACGTGATTGTAGAATCTCATTTCTACTCTCTCGATTAATTGAGTGTTGTGGTCCATGAGTGAGAATTGGAATTAGCTTTCTTGCCCATTTAGGACACACTTCCAAATTGAACAGGTAAGTGTCTGGCAACTCGTCGGGTACTCGGCTAGGTGGTTCTCCATGTGTTAACTTAGAGAGATGATCAACTCTCACGTGGGTATTTCCTTTTTTTACAATTACCTCAAAATCAAACTCCATTAATAACAGAAACCATCTCACTAGTCTTCCCGTGTTACAAAGCTTATTGACTAAGTACAATAAGGCTTGATGATCAATGAAGAACTTGAACTTGTTGGCTAATAGGTAATGGCTGAATTTCTTAACCGCGTACACCATTCCTAATCCTTCTCGCTTCATAGTTGTATAGTTTCTTTCGGCTTGATTCAGTTGTCTGCTTGCATAGGTAATAGGATGGTCTAATTTTCCTTCATCTGTCGGTTGAGCTAAAATGCATCCTATTGCATAATTGGAAGCATCAACATGAATATGGAAAGGCTTGTTCCAATTGGGTGTTTTCAAAATTGTAGCCGTGCTAAGTCACTTTTTTAGCTCATTAAATGCTTTCTCACATTCGTCCGTCCATGTGAATTGAGTCAGCACTCCATACAATGGCTTGGAAATTATGGCGTACATGTGGATAAATCGGTGATAGTATCCACAATGTTCCATAAATT
Organism: Ceratopteris richardii; assembly: GCA_020310875.1. Taxonomy (NCBI): domain Eukaryota; kingdom Viridiplantae; phylum Streptophyta; class Polypodiopsida; order Polypodiales; family Pteridaceae; genus Ceratopteris; species Ceratopteris richardii. The sequence continues at coordinate 41,742,613 of CM035410.1, read as the reverse complement.
CTTGAACTTCTTTTGCATTTTTTTGGTCTTGGAAGTTCTAGAATCACTTTGATCTTGTCTTCATCAGTAGATATTCCATCCTAGATATGATGTGTCCTATGATTTTTCCTTGTCTTACCATAAAAACGTACTTCTCAAGATTTAGGCATACTCTATATTATCGACATTTCTCAAATATTCTTCACAATTCTGGAATATGTTCATGTCTCTGATTCAAATATGTACATAGGTCTTCTACGTATACTTCCATACTCTTCCTTAGGAATTCTTTGAAAATGTGACACATCAACCTTTGGAAAGTAGCAGGTGCATTAGTGAGTCCAAAAGGCATCAATCTGAAAGCATAGACTCCCCATTCAATAGCAAATGCGGTCTTACGTTGATCCTCAAGAGCGATAGCAACTTGGTTGTATCCAGAGAATCCATCCAAGAAGCTATAGACTTCCTTACGTGCAACTCTTTCCAAAAGGTGATCAGTGATAGGTAATGGGTAACTATCACGGATCGTGGTCGCGTTGACTTTCTTTAGATTAATGCACACTCTCAACTTCCCATTCTTTTTGGGCACAACTACTAATGGTGACACCCATTCGGTATGTTCTATCTTGTACATGAATCCTGATGCTAATAGCTTGTTTATTTCTTGTTTAATTTTTGCTGCATAGACATCATTATAAGTGTAAGGCTGTTGCTTTGATGGTTTTGCATCAGGTGTCATTGGTATTTTGTGAGAACAAATGGAGGGTTCCACACTTTTGAGATCATTGTAGGTCCGTGCAAACACATCTCGATATTCTCGAATCAATCTTATCAATTCTTCTTCCTCCTTAGGTGACACATCTTTTCCTATGTATGTGCATCTGTCTTCTCCATTTTCTATGGTCATTATGATTTTTTTTTTTGTTCTTTGTTGTCATAAGCTTCTCCTTCTCTCGCCTCTCTCTTGGGCATCTGAATGGCTATTTTCCTTTCTTCCACTTCGTATCTTTTGAAGTGTTCTGGAACTCCAAATAAATTCGGGGTTGGTTTAGTCTTACTCATGGTTTCCTCATAGGGGTTGCTTCTATTGCTAACACTTTGGGTGTTCCACACTTGTCTTCGGCTTGAATAGCTTCTAAATAGCATTCCTCTCAATCAAACTCCGGTTCCATCTCTATGCTCTCATATTCTTCCTTCCATTGTTTTTCTAATACTTCTCCTGCTTCTACCTCCTCAAGGACTACCATGTAAAAGTTTACATCATAGCCGTCTTCGTCCACACATTCATTCATGGTCAACACTTCTTTGTCTACACATACGTCCAACGTTGCTAGGATTTCCATCCAACCGTGTGGTTTGAATGCTTCATCAGGGAAAACTTGAGGCATGTACATTGGGTCCTCTACGGGTCGATAATTTTGATGTCCTGAGGGCCATAGCTGAAGTTTTTCATCCTCTCTCTTTGCTTCCTTACACATCCATAATTGGGCATCCTTGTGCATCCATGATTGATCACTTGATCCACCACTATGGATAGACAAATCATCTTCTTCCTTGTGTACGGGATTCCATTGTAATGGGGGTATGTCCCTGTATGCAAAGGTATGAAAAATTTATCTTGGTGGTGTTTCCTTGATGTTGGAGGTATAATGAGTCTCGTCCCCAGTCTTGCACTACTCTGAGTTGTCTCATGAAAGGTCCTCCTAATATCATTTTGTAATTATTTACCTTTCCAAATTGACATATAGCTAACGTATGCTCAAACTCGACTCCACAGGTGGTTAATCTAGTCTTTTCCAATATTCCCAGGGGTTTCTCTACATGACCATCTGCTAATTGAAGCTTCATACGCATTGGTCGCAGGGCTAGCTTTCCCCATTTCTCCCAAATCTCTTTGGTGGCAATACCTACTCCTGCTCTTGTGTCTAGTATGGCCTTGGTCATGTATCCATTGTATGTGATGGGTAAACATGTGTTGCCCTCATCTCCTTTGCTGAATTCTCCAACCTTATCCACTGGGATTTGTGCGTAGAAGGGTTTTCATTTTCCTTGCTTTCCTTTTTGTTCTTCTCATGCTCTAACTTCAACTGTACAACTAATTGTTTCCATAATTGTGGTTTAGCACAAAGTAATTCTTCCACAATCAACTGACATTGTACTCTAGTCTTTTTGAGTTTCACTAGATTGTGTGAGGTATTGTCTAAAGACTCCTTTTCTTTTCCTCGTACTATGGGAGCACGGAAGATCATGGATTCTCCCATGTAGTTTGGTAGGGTGGAAAGGCTCTATGCTTCCTCCCTATTTCAGTCTAGCCTAGAGACTTCTTCATATACTTCCTCCAAATTTGGTGTCGGTTGATAGTCTTCCACATCTAATTCCTCAAAAGGCAGTTTTGCAACTCCATTCTTTTTCCATTGATCTTCTCGAATTCTAGTCCACAACTCTCTTGGCCAATCAACCTCCAAATCAGGGACTGTGGACATGGATTTGTCCGGGGTATTTAGTAGTTCTTCCTTATCATCCCTCTCTTTTGGTCTCTGATTCTTGGTTTTAAGACAATCATTGTATTGATTCTTGGATATTCTCATCTCAGGGAGGACTGGGATAGTCTTGTCTAGAGTGGCCTGAGCTACCTCTATGAGTTTCCTACATATCGCAAGTCCCTCCTTTTCTAACTCCCCTTGTGTATAAGATTTCTCATGCTGCTCTACGTTTGGTCCATTCATGATTCTAGCTTGGTAAGCTTTTAACCACATGTCTAAATCGTCTAGTCTTAGGTGTGCTAGAATTGATCCTGGCTTGTCTGGTTTTAGTGTCTGTGGTGTAATAGGAATTTCCTCCTGAATTTTAGGTTCTTTAGGTTTCTTATTGCCTCTTGTGTCCTTCTTGTCTTTCCTTATTTTTATTTTTCATCCATTTTTCCTTGAGTTTTTCCCTCCTATCCTTCCACTTTTGGCTTTTCGTTGTTTGGATATTCTCAAGTGGATCTTTAGAATCTTCCACTACTTGTACTCTGGGTTCTAGGGTTCTACTCTTTTCTTGCTTCGAGTCTACTCGTTTTCTTTCTTCTTTTGCTTGTGCTCGTGTGATGGCTTTCAATGGTACTGTGTATTCCTTGTCACTTCCTGATGATTCAATTACTTCTATTACATTAATAGGTGCAATGTCATGATTCTTATTGGGATTCTTTGGGTAGTCTCTAAAGAGATGTTCCTTTCCACAATCATTCCAATACCCTTCCCACGTCATAGGGGGTCGTGGGTTATATGGCCGAGTGCATTCTCTTATATAGTGATCTCCTTCACATCTATAGCATGGTCCTTTTGGCATGGGCAGTCTGATGGGTGGTCTTATGGGTGCTGGTGCCTTGGGTGCTGTGTACATTAGTGTTGCCAACTCTGGTCCATAAACATTGCCATATCCCTCATATCCATAGTATTGCGGGTCATAAGCTTGCTCGTACTCCATCATACTGGTGCCATAGGGACAATAGTCTCCTTGGGTTTGGTCGTATCCTGGGTTCGTTGATTCTATACTCGCTAATGGTGATGATGGCACTATGGCTCTCTCTAAGTTTTCCTCTGGTTGAGCATATTTAACTGGTACCACGTTCGGTGAAAATGGCGGTTGTTGTCCTAACACTGGTTGAGGTTGTGCGTACTTCCCTTGCTCATATGGCCTAGGTGCTCCTTGTGGTCTTGAATAGGGATTATATCTGGGAATCTCCCTTCCTGGCTCTCTAGGTGGGTATCCATATGGCCTATACTGAGGTTGATTTAAAGGTCATGTCTGTCTGTTGAATGGACAATTCTCAGTGGTATGATTGGTGTATTTTTGCTCCATATGGCAATACAGAGCGGTTCCTTGATGAGGTTGCCTATTGTAAGGGTAAGCTTGAGGCAAGCGTTTTCCTCCTCTTACACACATGTGAGTTGGGTGATCTCCTCCACAAAAGCTTGCATCTTCGCAACATGGGTATTCTCAGTGATGGATGCTGGTAGTTCCGCGGTCCATGAACTCCTAACTTCTTGACTACCAGCTCCACTATCTCCTCCACGTGACTAGAGTTGGATGTCACTATAATTCTAGTATCTTCTAATTTCGTAGGGCTTGGTGTGCTTTTGAGATCATCAGCTAGATTGTCCTCTAGGTCAATGCACTCTTGACGACACTCACTCAATGTCTGGAGCCTCTTCACAAAGACTAAAGTTTGTAGAGTCCCGTTTGTCAGCCCGTCTAAGAATAATGATATCATTTGTTGTTGTGTGGGTCTTTTTGTTACTGGACATCTATCGACATATTGGTTTAACCTTTGGGAAGTTGTTTTCACAGTTTCGTTTGGGTTTTGTTTAAAGTTATGGATCAAAGATAAAGAGTTGTGTTTAATTCCTCTCTTAGTGAATTCCCCTATGAATTCCTGAAAGAATTGCTCAATATCTCCAAATTGATTCATATCTAATGGCTAGAACCAGGTCAAAGTTGTTCCTGTGAGAGTAAGTCCAAAGGACTCATACTACACAAAGAAATCATCCACTTGTTCAGCCCATAGAACCTGTTTAAATTCAGCTATGTGATCGTAAGGTTCTCCCATCCCGTCATAATGATTTCTCATACACTTAGCCACTTGAATCGGTCTTAGTCTTCTTATGGGTTCGGGTGGTCTAGGCATTATAGGAATTGCTGGTCTAATTGGAGGCATTCCAGGCTGCACTCCTAGTGGTGGTCTTGGCCTTACTGGTGGCTGATGTGGGTTGCCTAGTCCTGGGTGAGTTTGATTATGTGATTGCAGCCCTAGCATTGTGAATTGCACATGGGTTCAGTTTGAAATGCTCCTATGGCTTGTCTGTCCTGACATTGCATTTTCTGACTCCTGTTGTGTCCCAAAGGGGTTTTGAGAGGTAGTTGCCTGCTCTCATGGAGGGAATATGGGCAACCCCATATACTTCAATTGAGCCCTATCAATGGCATCTACCAGCCAATACCTTCTTTGGTTCTTGTCTAGGTACGTGACTCTAGAATCATCTTCAGGATCTTTTAACTCATAGAAGGTCATTGGACTTTCCTCCTATCCTCGTGTGGGTGAGTCAGTTTGTAATAATAAGTTGGATCCATGGATCAAGTAGACCTCTAATAAATAGTCATCTTGAGGTATCAAATCTCCTCTCAAGACTCGAGTTACTACTGATTTGCCTGGGGGTGTAGTTTTTAATTCTTCTAGTTCCGGTCTTCTTGAGTTTCCTTGTCCTTCCAGCCCTCCTCTCTCGTTGATCCGATCTAGGTATTCTATTACCACATAGATGTGACCTAACTTGTCCATGTACACTCCTTCATATTTGACTGCTAGTCTGGGCACTATTGCTGAGTCAGTGGAATTCACCATCCTTGCTACTGACCTGTTTAAACCATCCAGGTAGATGGGGATCTCCTCGAAATTAGTGGACACATATTGTAGAGAGGTACGGTATTCCCCTTCTACTGTGGACATGAAGTTTCCCCTAGGGACAGAACCTTGCATGTCTTCTAAAGCCATTGGTATCTCTTCTTCTGAGTCACTAGAGGTGTCGAAATAGATAGAGTGATGACTTGCCTGAATTGCACTTCCTACCGATGAAATAACACTCCTTTGGCTACTTAGCACACATCATGATCTCAAGTTCATCCATCCTCCTGGGGCTATTTTGGTTGCTCACTATCCCACAATTGGCTCCTCAATTACCTCTAATTTTGCCCTCAAAAGGCTTAACATGTTCTGGGCGATACCACTCTAGGTGATACCACTCTAGACGATACCAGTCTGAACACGATATGATACCAAGATTTGAGATGATACGATACCAAGAATTACTACGATATGATACTTCTGCAAGTGATGATATGATACTAGAACAGGCAGCGATATGATACCACTTTTTGCACGATACGGTACTAGATGCTCTGCATGATATGATACCAAAATTTTCCCACGATATAATATTGGATGGCTCAGGCGATACGATACCACCTAAGTGCACGATACGATACCTATGCATTGCATGATATGATACCAACAACTCTCGTGATACGATACAGTGGTATGCGACGATACCAACAACTCTCGCAATACCTCAAGTGGTATGCGACGATATGATACTTAGCGAGTATCGCGATACTAGGGAATTTTGGTGTCGTGATACCAAAACTCAACCGACAGTGATACTTCAGCCAAAATCACTCAAAACTAAAACATTTTTGACTAAAAAGGTTTAGCTTCATCCTCTCCTTAGTCTTGACCCTCTGTCTCACTCAAAGAATCTCTCAAAACTCTCTGTCCCACCCCGCGATACCAAAAATGAGTTTAATCACGTGTGGTGGTGGTTATGAATTGATTTTTGTTATCAAAAACTTATGTGGCTTACCTTCTAGTGTGTCAATGTGTGCTCCTAACTCCTCTCTTTAGCTCACCTAGCGTGATACCACATCGACGATACTGATCGCAATCTGCACACGATACCAGCTCTTGCAATTGTATCAAATGAACTAAATTTTTTTTTTGGTTTTTATAGTTGGTGATGCCTGAAGGCTATTCTACACTAATTTTGTCTATTTTTTTGAATTTTTTTCTTGATGATTCCAACTTTCTCCTACTCCACCTCTCTCCTTAACCTAACCCTAACTCTTCCTTCTCTTTTTCACTCCTAACCCTAAACCTAAATACTCATTACACACACCTCAAGGATGTGAAGTAACAAGTGCTGAAGTGTCTGACTACTTTCCACTGAACGAATTCACTCCTACAAGTATGATTCCTTCACTCCAAAACTATAACCATCACAAAGGCACCTTGGTTGAGTTTGTTCCCCAGGAGTGGCACCAAAAACGTGTGTACCTAAGTCACGAGGTCTTAGGGACTTGTGTCGAAGAGACTAAATCTCATTTTCCCCACAAGCGCATATAGTGGTGGATTGACACACGCTTAATTATCAATCCGAAGAACCACATGAACCAAGTGTATGAGGAAAAGTGCACACGTGATGGAAAGTGAAGTGGCTCAGCTATAATGCATGTGAAAAGACTAAACTACCTCTCCAACTCACTTAATCTCTGGAAATGTTTGCCGCAATAACACAAATTCAAATGTTTCTCCCAGCTCTGAACTCTGAATATGGCCAATAGTGGCTTCATTTCGAAGCTCTCGACGAGTCTTTTGCTCTATTTTCACTTGAATCTGACAACTGATCTTCAAGTTATGAACAAAATAGTGAATGGTGAAAAACACCTACACTCACTCCACAACTCGTATTGGTTCGCACACACACTACAATAGTTTTAAAGTGATGGGAAGGGATAGACAATAGTCATACACACACATTCCAAGCATTACACACACACAAAAGATCATAGAGAAGATGAAAATCAGAAGGGAAGAAGCAAATTCGAAATTTCAGTTCTCCTTCGTCACAATGGCAAAAAGTTCTTACAAAGAGTCACTAAGTGACTTATATACATGTGCCCTAAAAATGGTCCTTTCACACATGAGACCGGCACTTTATTGACTAATCTCTAAATTCCTACTATTTTACAAGAAATATATTACAATGATTTGGGCTTATGCATCTAGAGGACTCCTCTAGTGCAATTACATAGCTTCGAGGGAATTTCTAGGTTTTTGAAGAAGAAATTTATGTCCATTAATTTGAAAATTTTGGGCTCCTCTTTTGTGCCTCTTTTATCCGCAACACATGCATATGCACAAACATTTCTACAACCACATAAAAAGACTTGCATGCATGCATTATTGCATATATATATATATATATACATACACACATTAACATATACTTAAATACATGTATATGCACATCCACATGTATGCACATTCACATGCATGCACATGGATGCAAATAGAAATGCATCCACATGCACGTGCGTGTTTCATACATATACACATGCATATACATACATTTGTATATGTTTATACACATACACATACATATGCACATATGTATATATACACACACATACACATATATACACATATATATGCACATACGTACACACACATATACACATACACATACATACATATGCACATATACATGCACATACACACATATACACATACACTTACACATATCCATGCACATACATATACACACACATACACATGCACATGCACATACTGTAGCTCAAGCGTAAGCACCACCTCCTTTACTTGTCAATCTGTGGAGATGTGAGGACCGGTATGAAGACCACCAACAAGTGAAGGTACAAGTGTGTGAGAGAAAGCACACAAACATGCACACACATACACACACACGTGCACAAGGTAAGATCAAAGAGAGGAACAATGGAAAGCTTCGATTGCAAAAGCGTTCTCTTACAAAAGCTCTATTCTCTAACCAGCTAACCTCAAAAATGAGCTCTCTAGCTCTTTTTATAGTTTTTTGACTAGTTTTGGCCCTGTCCATGCCTAGTGTCCGGCCTAGTTAAAAATTAGGTTCCAGGGCTTATTTGAGGGCTCAAATGAAGTCTAAAAAGTATGAAAATTGGTAGGATGATACTTCTAATACTCCTCAAGCTCGAGGACTCCTCAGCTTGAACCAAAATGGAGTTACAAAAATAGAAAACGGTATTTACAATGGTTTTTAGTGATGAAAATCACTATTTTTATAGGGATTTCTTCTAAAAATTTGACATACACTTCTTGGAGCTCCCTACTTGCTCCTTCTTCTTGTGTGTCCTCCTCTTTGATGTGCTCTTGTGCTTTGTCCTTGACCTTCAGCTTCAACACTCCCCCCCCTCTCGAGTCTGTCGTCCCTGATAGACCCTTGTTTGTTCCAAGTAGTGCTTTGAGAGGGAGTGTCCCTTCTGTATGAACAAAAGTCATCTCGCTTCCAGATGTGGCAGGGTTGGTTGTACAGTTCTTCATCTATCACTGCGAGCCTTTCCAAGTTGTAGTGCCTTGGTATGTACTTCTTCATTGGATTCCAGCATGACTGTGTCATTGTGAGTCTCCGTCGATGTCCTCTAGATCTTCCAAAGTTGATGTTCATAGTAGTCATGCCAAGTACTCATAACCCAGAATGGATGATGGGTAAGTGTGGTCGTGCATGGGTTGAGGAAAATATGTGCCTTGTGCAAGGCCTTGTAATGTAGCCCTATGCATGCTTACTTGGAAAATGCATCGGAAGAAGTATGGTGCAAAAACTGGGTTCTTGAGCTAAGTGCTCAAGGGTATGCCGACGAAGAGGTTTCCAAAGTAAAGATACTTACCATGGAGAAGGTCAATCGATGTTCATCTCTTCGTGTTGTACACTCGACCTTTGGGATGGAACATTGTTGATGAATGTCCGTGTTGATGGTCCATTGATGAGATCCTTTGAGTGGCTGATCCTATCATAAGCAGGAGTCTTCTCATTCAGTATACATACAAAGATTTGCAGGGTACTAGAACTACCCCTTGTAGATATCTCCCTGGATGCTCTCATACATGCAGTAGTTAAGCATCACTCAAGTTGCAGACCTTCCAGCTCTTCACTCCTACCATGGTAAGAGGAAACCATAGTTATGGATGCCATGTTCATGCCAAGTTCTTGACATCTACCAGATAAGGCAGCAATTATATCATCTGTTAGCCGAGACACACTTCTATCAAAACTGATAATTGCCCAGTAATCAATGGTTCCACCTTCACCTAAGCATGACTCATTCACATTCCATGAACCAAACCTGGGAACAAACTCTCTCTCTCTCTCTCTCTCTCTCTCTCTCTCTCTTCTCTCTTTTTTTTTTTTTTTTTTTTTTTTGAGGAACAATGTCACCAAACAAGACGACAGATGTTAGTATCAGAAAACATAATTGGCATATGTCAATGTGCTCTTGTGCATGGGACTCTCAAATGTGTCTATGCACGCCCATGTAATGTGGCCCTATAGTAATGCATACTTTGGAAATGCATGACCTGAATGGTGCAAAAGACAGGATTGTGCAAGGAGCACATGGTTGTCCCTCGTCGAGGCTTTTGATGTTATTTACGGATGTTGATGCCATCTGTCGTGGAGGTATCCATTGGATCTTGAGATGACAACAGATCCATCCTCCTTATGGGGATCCATTTGAGAATGATTTGCGATTGTGTAGTGAGCGCCGTTGGCCTATTCATCCTTGGTTGGTTTCTTGACTGTTGTGTCCCTTGTGGTTGGCACTTTGGTTTTGTAGGGGCCGCTGATGCTTTAGGTTTCCAAACCCATAGCTTTGTGGCTGGTCGCCTGACTCGTGTTGGAGAGGTTAGTTGGTCCACTTTTGTTCTTGGTGTTTGGTTATGACCTTCGCCTTGCCTTGGCTTCTTTGTTGAGACTTTTTACGTATGGGAGAGCATAGGTTGTTGCCGACGTAAGAGCTTCCTGGGTACCCACATGTGTAATCGCCCTTGTTGAGCTGCAACTAATTTCTTAGGCACCCAAATTCGTCGAAAATCTTGTGGTTGAGCTTGTCTGAGCTTCTTCCTTCGTCGTCTGGCCTGATTGGATTGCCTGGATGGGGTTTGTGAGGGCAAGGCTGGAGGTTGCTCTCCTTTGCGTACCCAGATCTGCGTCATGCCCGGAACTGCTTCCTTGTTGAATGGTGTCTTTCTATTTGCTATAGCAGTTGTCTTGAATTGTTGTGCTTGCTTCTTAGGTTGAACTATTGGGGATGCTTTACTCTTCGAAAAAGAAGGAGGGTTTGCTTGCCTTTGCGATTGTCCTTCCATGATTGAGTCTGTCTGGATCATAGAGCTTTTGACGCAAACAACATCTTGCTCATGAAGATTAGTCTTAGAGGAACTAAGAGAGTGTGTGGTGCCATGATCTGTGAGCATACAGTTCCCTAACTCTATTGTAATGCATTGTTCATGTACCCAAACTTGAAGAATTTGACTTCTTAGTTTTAAGTTAACTGCATGGTCATAGATCCAATCTTGACCCAAGACAAGTGGTTCTGTAAGGTTCTCATCTTGACACACTAGCGCTTTGACTTTCATTGAACATCTTGAAGGTAGATGGGAAGTTCCACCTTGCCCAAACAAGGGGTTTCCACAACTCTCAATCCTATGAGATAAGCTTCTATGGGATTGATGTTCAACTGCAAGTCTTGACAGTAGGATAGTCTAACTGCACTACTTCCTGCACCTGAGTCAATCAATGCTTTCACAGTCCTTACACCCTTTCCTTGTCCTATCTCTATGGTCACAAAGGGACGTCGATCAATGACTTGAGAAGTAATTATGCCTGATTTTTGGCACATATCCATGTGATATTTTGGGGCTTTTGAGTTGACATCTAGGCCTAGTCTCCTAAACTTATTTCGCCTAATACGTTCTCTGGCCTCTGCCTGTGCTTCTTCCCTCACCCTTATCTCCTCTTCTTTTCGCTTCTTAGCAGTGTTGAGTCTTGTAAGCATATCCTCTATAAGAGGTTCTTGGTATAACTTGACTCTACATCCACTAATATAGTTTGGCAAGATATCTCCTTCTAGAGTGGCCAACTGAACTGCACCGCTAATGGAAATTCTATTAATGATCATGGGTCCGTATCCTCTTTTTTCCAACTTACGGGCATGTTGCTTTAGCGTATAAACCAGAACTAGGTCTCCCTCTTTCAATCCTTTATCTTTGATGTGTGCATCGAAGTATGCCTTTTGCCTTTTCTTTGCAGCGTAGATACCCGCTGCCGCTCGTAGCCTTGTCTCACCTAAGCGTTCTAAATCAAAGATCCTGGATGACAACTCATGTCCATTCCACTCATGCTCTTGTGCTACTTTTAAAGCTGGGATTAAGAAATCTAATGGTAGCACAGCATTCTGTCCAAAGACCATCTAAAATGGGGTGGCATTGAGTACTGTTTTGTAGGAAACTCGATAAGCCCAAACAACATGATGAAGTTGTTTCTCCCAATCAGAGCGTTTATTATTTACCAGTTTTGTCAATACGTTACAGAGGATCTTATTGGTGCTCTCGGCTTGTCCGCTAGCTTGTGGGTGATAAGGGGCAGACTTCTTATGTATCACCAAGAATTCTTGGAGAAGATTTTCAATGACCTCATTCAGGAAGTGTTTGCCTCTATCGCTCACTAACTCTATTGGTAGCCCATATCTCGTGAACACATTCTCGAATAAGAACTTAGCCGTAGTTTGAGCATCATTCTTTGTTGTGGCTTTCACTTCTACCCACTTGGTAAGGTAATCTATGGCTACAATAATATACTCTGCATGGGAGTTTCTAGCTGGGGGGTTAATAGGACCTACAAAGTCTATACCCCATTTTGAGAATGCACGTCCTCCCATCATTGGCCTCAAAGGCATCTCATCTTTTCTAACTGGATATTGTGCACGTTGGCATGTGTCACATTTCTTCACATAGGTATGTGCATCCATATGGAAAGTGGGCCACCAAAGTCCTGAGAATAGAATGGTCTTGATCACTCGGTCAGGACCAAAATGTCCACCTGCAACACCACTCTGTGCAATGTCTAAGACCTTTAAATAGTCTGATTCATGAACGCATAGTCTTAAGTAACCATCTTTGCCTCTTCAGTATAGGTTGTCTCCTACTAAGGCAAAGCCTTGAGCCTCTTGCTGCATGCTTCGTCTTCTTGCTAGACTAGCCTCTTTGGGTAATCTTCCCGACCTCATAAACTCTACCAATGGAGCACTCCAATCTGGAATAATGACACTTGATAAAGGGTTGCATGCTCCACTGGGGGTTTTTCCTGGCACACAAGACAATTCTTAATCCACTCATGAATTTCTTTGTCCATGCTAGGCCAATACACTCGTAAACGTTTTAGATTCTGCAATGTTCATTGTTTAGAATAGTGATTTCCTAGCAATCCTTCATGGGCTTGTTGCAGCCAACTACTATGTTGGTCATCCTCAACACAACAAGCTAACACACCCTCAGTATCTTGTTTCTACATGCTTCCTGCCAATATGTGATATTTTTGTGATTTTACAATTTCTTCTTGTGATGTTTTCACATTCTTATTTGCAGGGCCGAAGGTTAGGACTCGTACCAACTTATTTGCCCATTTAGGAACAACTTCTAAATTGAACAAATAAGCATCGGGTAATTCATCAGACACTCCTTGCGATGACTCTCCTGAAGTGATGCAAGAAAGGTGATCTGCCCGAAGGTGGGTTCTACCTTTCGTGACAACGACTTCAAAGTCATACTCCATTAGTAAGAGGAACCATCTTACTAAGCGTCCAATATTGCAAGGTTTATTGACCAAATATATAACAAAGCTTGATGATCAGTGAAAAACTTGAACTTGTTGGCCAATAAATAGTGTCTAAACTTCTTCACAACATATACCATGCCTAAGCCCTCTCGCTCAGTTGTGGTATAGTTTCGTTCCATTGCAGTTAGCTATCTGCTAGCATATGCTATGGGTAAATCTAAATTTCCTTCACCGGTGGGTTGTGCTAGCACACATCCTATGGCATGATTGGATGCATCCACATGGACATGGAATGGTTTATTCCAATCAAGAGTGGTCAGTATTGGTTTTGTGCACAAACGTTTCTTCAGTTCATTGAAAGAATTCTCACATTCGTCGTTCCACTCAAAATTAGACAACAAGGCATAAAGGGGTCTAGCTATGATCACGTACATGTGGATAAACCTACGGTAATATCCACAATGGCCCATAAAGGCTTGTACCTCTTTAACATTACTTGGCCTTGGAAGCTCCACTATGGCTCGTACCTTATCTTCATCTGTAGAGATTCCATTCTTAGAAACAATATGACCTAAGATTTTACCTTGACGCACCATGAACACACACTTTTCTGGATTCAGACATACTCAATATTCTCTACACTTGTTGAAGATTTGTCTGAGCTCAGGGATGTGATATCTTCTTTCTTGGGAATGAGCACGTAAATCAACCACATACACTTCTAAGCTCTTTCGCAAGAACTCTTTGAAGACATGACACATGAGCCTTTGGAATGTTGCAGGTGCATTGGTGAGCCCAAATGGCATCACACAAAATGCAAAGATTCCCCACTCTGTGGCAAAAGCTGTTTTGTGTTAATCTTCTGGGGCAATGGCTACTTGATTATAACCTGAAAATCCATCAAGGAAGCTATATACTTCCTTGCTTGCAACACGCTCCAATAGGTGTTCTGTGATTGCAAGTGGATAACTATCTGTGATCGTAGCAGCATTAACTTTTTTAAGGTTAATACACACTCCCAACTTTCCGTTCTTCTTGGGCACCACTACGATGGGGGACACCCATTCAGTATGCTCAATCTCATAGATGAATCCAGCTTCAATCAGCCTATCAATTTCTTCTTTTATTTTGGCTACATATGTATCAATATATGTGTAGGGCTTTTGTTTGGTGGGCTTGGCATCAGCAGTCATGGGGATAGTATGAGAGCAAATTCTTGGATCTACCCCTTTCAAGTCTCTATAGTGCCACGCAAACACATCCCTATATTCCCTTAATAGAGCTACGAGCTCCATTTCTTCTCTTGTACTTAGGTCATCTCCTATATATGTGCATCTCTCTTCGTTCTCTTCAATGGTCACTACAATTTTCTTGGTCTTTTCTTTATTATCATATGATTCTCCTATGATGGCCTCTCTCTTAGGCATTCCTACCAAAACTTTGCGGTCGTCAACTTCATATTTCTTGAATTTTTCTAGTACTTCAAACAATGATTCCTCCTCTTCTTGTTTCACTACTTTTCTTTTCTTTTTCTTTTGACTGCTCTCACTTCCATCCTTTGAATTTACCGTTTTAATGCTTGTGAGAGGTTCTTCTTCTTTTTGGTTAAGCACTCCTACATCTTCTAAATAGTGCTTTTCTGAGTTAAAGCAACTATCCATCACAATGGACTCTAGAACATCGTCATTCTCTTCCTCTTCTATGACTTCACCACGGTCACATTCTTCTAGCAAGGGCTGACACATGAACACTGAAATATCATAACCCTCCTCATCACAATGAGGTGTCCACTGTTCTTCATTGACAACAATGTCCATGGTGGCTAAGATTTCTGGCCATCCATGAGGCTCAAATTCCTCATCTGGAAAGATCATCGGTGTGTAGGCCGGGTCTCTAACTGGTCTATCTCCTGGTGAAGTTCCTTCTTCTCTCGCCTTTAAACGTTTTTCCTCTTCCTCTGTGACCTTGCACATCCACAAATGAGTATCTTCATGCAGCCATGATGGATCAGGTGAACTTTCTGAATGCACAGTGATGGAGTCTTATTTCGCTTTGTGGATAGGATTCCATTGTAGGGGTGGTACATCTATGAAGGAGTAATCCTTCAAATTGACCTTGGTGGTGACCCCTAAGTGTTGTAAGTACAAGGAGTTGGTTCCCCAATCTTTTACTATTTGCAATTGTCGTAGGAAGGGTCTTCCTAAGATCATCTCATAAACATTATTTTTCTCAAAGTCACATATAGCAAATGTGTGCTCAAACTCTACACCACAAGTGGTTAGAGTTATCCCTTCTAGCAATCCTAGAGGTCTTTCAAAATGACCGTCAACCATTTGAAGCTTCATTCTAGTTGGTCTTAATGTGGGTTTGCCCCATTGCTTCCACAAGGAGGTGGTCGCAATAGCAACACCAGCACCTGAATCTATGATTGCTTTGGTTGTGTAACCTTGGTAGGTGATTGGAAGATAAGTATTACCTTCTTCACCCTCACACATGTCCCCTATTTTGTCTAGAGGTATCTCTGGTACTTTTTGCTTAGAGCCTGCTTTTGGCATTTTGGAATCAAGTTTTGGAACTTGATCCTTGACATGATCCCATAGTTCAGGTTTTGCTTTCAACAGCTCTTCTACCATGAGATGACATTGAACCTTAGTCTTCTTCACGACATCAGTGTTCCTTGGGACCACTGAGTCTTCATGTCTGACCAGTATTGTGGGAGCTCTAATCTGAAGAGATTTAGATTCCCATGGGCCTGGAAATTGAGGCAGTTCTTCTAAGGTATTAGATTCGAAATCTAACCTTTTGTCTTCTTGTTGCTCCACTTGATCTCCGTAAATGGATGGAATGTCTTGGGGAAATTGATCATGAATATCATCAATCTCAGGAATAGGAGGGATGAATTGAAGGAGGTATTCCAGCATCGGTGGAATTAGGAACATAAGCTCCCATTGGTGGTGAGCTTCCTCTTTCAATAACTGGCTAAGCCTATGGAGGTAAAGAAACTTGTGGTTTGTTTACCAACTGCTCTAATCTTTCTAGTAAGCCTTGGAAATGCAAATCCGGTTTGACAGAGTTTGTCTGATTGAACTTTTGACTAGTCTTGAGTATAGCTTGAGCTAATTCTACCATTTTCATGCACATTTTCATTCGTTCAATCTCTAAATCTGCTCTAGGGTAACTCTTTTCTAGGTTTGCAGCTATAGGCCCTTCTTGAAGTCGAGCCTGGTAGGCCTTGAACATCATGTCCAAGCCTTCTGGGGTTGGATCTGCAAGAACAGACCCTGTTTGCAGTCTATTTACAATGGGTGGTGGGGTGGGATGAGGTGGAGTAGATGGAGTTTTAGTATGTGAGGGGCTTTGAGAAGCAATGTCATCTATTTTTGTTTTCGCTTCTTTCACGCTTTCTTCTAGTTCTGATAACTTTTTGTTCCACTTGCGATTGGCCTTCTCATGTTCTTATTTTCCTCTTACTAGGTTCTCCTGATTCACTCGACTCCGATTGCTCTGCTGGTTTATCCTATTTTAAGGCTTGTGCTCTAGTGACAGCTTGTATAGGAGCCACATTACTGCTACTTGAACTTGAATCCGCCATTAAGCCTACCACATTAATGGGTGTAATATTGGGTGCACTGGAGGGGTTTCTTGGATAATCTCTAGGGAGATTGTCTTTGCCACATTCCGGACAAAAAGCTTGTATTGTGATAGCCTAACCTTGACTCGGAGATGGTGGCTGGGGACAATCACGAATGAAATGGTCACCTTGACATCTGAAACAAGATCCTCTAGGGGCTTGTGGTCTCATTTGTCTCAATTGGGGCCTAGGGTTAGGATTTGTGTACATGACATTGGAGTATTCTGGCTCCCAATTTTGCTCCATAGGTGGTGCCTCATATTGATACGAGTAAATCTCACTATGCTCAAGCGACTCAGTGTAATAAGCATGTGGACTACGTTCATGGGAGTATTCTGAACTATGAGCATGAGAGTCATTATTTGGTATCAATGGGGTTAGTGGGACCAATGCTCTATTTGGATTTTCCTCTCCCACGGCATACTTGACTGGAATCACGTTGGCAGGAGCTGGTGGTTGGTTTCCCAAGACTGGTTGCCGCCTATATTGTGCCTGATATTGCTGTTGTGGTCGATAATATGGTTGTTGGTATTGGTTCTGATACCTATCTTGTTGGTAAGGTTGCTAATAAGTTTGTCTAACCGCCTGCCTATTGTAGGGACAATCTTGAGCCGTGTGGTTCGTGTATTTTCTCTCAATGGTGAAATATGGAGCATTCCTTTCTCTAATGTTTTGGTTTTGCATTGGGCATACGTTAGCCATGTGGTCCCCTCCGCAGGTATAACAACTGTTCAATGATGTGACTCTCTATGTTTGTCTATTTTGGACTCCCATCTTCTTGGCAACTTGCTCAGCCATCTCATCTATTTCCGTGGAGATTCTCGAAGTATGACTAGTAGAACTATCAGAATCCTTATAGAGTTTGGACAATCGTAACTCCTCACCCAAGTTATCTTCTATGTCAATGCAGGTCCGCACACACTCTTCTATGGATCTAGGCTCTTTCAAGTACACATATGATCTTAACTTTGTGCTCTGTAAGCCATCTAAGAACAAAGCCACTTGTTTGGTTGGTGTGGGTAACTCTGGGCAGGGCATCTTTCTAGGTACTGTCTAAACCTTCTTCTTGCTAATCGCACTGTTTCTTGGGGTGTCTGCTTGAAACTTTGGATCAAAGATGATGTGTTATGCCTGATACCACTCTTGGAAAATTCTACAATGAATTCATCTAGCAACTGACCTATATTGCGATAGTTGCGACTACTCAGTGGTTGAAACCAAGCCAAGGCAGTGCCCTTAAGAGTCAAACCAAATGCCTCGTACTGGGTGAACAAATCCTCAACCTGTTCAGCTCTTAATATTTGAACTCGGCCACATGGTCATAAGGATCTCCTATCCCATCAAAATAATTCTTCATTGCCTTGATCACTTGAGTGGGTCTAAGGGTTCTTGTGTGCTCTTGGGGTCTAGGCAATGGAAAATCATGTTCATCTCTTTGTTGCCTATGTGCTTGATATCTCTCCGTTTCAGGTCTTTCACTTTCAACTCCTGATCTATGCCTGCCTACAGGGTGTGCAAAACTTACCTCAGGTCTCTCTCTAGTTCTTTCTCTCTGGGCTTCATGAGCGTGGGATGATCCTACTCCTTGGAGGCCATGGGAAACATTGGATCTTGGTGGAGGGAAAATCTTCCAAGTATATACATGTCTATCATGTTCTGTTACCAAGAACATCTTCTCTGATGTGTTGTCCAAGTAGACAACTTTGCCTGGTATCTCTAGATCCTTGAACTCGTAGATGATGAATATGCCCAATTGGCTAGGTTGATCTGGCTTGAATCTCCAAAAGGCTTCCTCTGTTTCTCTATTCAAGAATAGTTCTATGCTTTTGTTGTCTTGAGGAATCCAGTCTCGAGTGATCACTCTGGTCAAAACTGACTTACCTCTAGGAGTCTAGGGTCCTTGTCCTACATTTCCTTGTTCTAGGTCTCCTATTTCATTCTCATGAATGATATTTCCAAACTCATCGGTCCTATCTGGTAGGTTGGTGACCACATACATGGTTCCTTCCTTATCAATGTATGAACCCTCTTCGAACTTGACCACCGAGTGTTCAAGTCCAAAGGGTTGATCTGGATTTTTGAGTTGGACCATTGATCGCCTCAGGCCATCCTCATAGATGCGCGCACCTAATCGGTTGGTCCGAATATATTCCAATTGTGTCTTAGAGGGACCTTCTGGTGTTTGTAGTTGGGCAGTTCCTGAGCCACCTGCAGGTTTCCCCATGCTAAAAGACAAACTGAGCCACTTGTGTCAGAGTTTAGTCCGTAAGGACAACCACTTAGTTGTTGTGCCTAAGACTTAGCTGTATGGTTGACACTAGACTGAGAAGATCTAATGCTTTGTCTATCCTTGCCTAGGTGTCTACCAGATGTCAGGTTCATAAGCTTTGGTTAAGAGTCCAAAATTTCCCCTTAGTATGGTTCAAAATCCTTTCGAGTCCCCTTGGGTTCTTGGTCAAAAAATGGACTTTGGATGAAAAAGTTATGTCAAATCAGGCTCCTAGGGGTCAAAACAGAAACAGGACCTTTTCGAAAAAATCGCGATTTTGTGAAATCAAGAGAATTGCGATGCTATGAATCAAGAGAATCGCGATGCTGTGAATCTCAAGAGAATCGCGATGCTGTGAATCTCAAGAGAATCGCGATGCTATGAATCTCAAGAGAATCGCGATGCTATGAACTTCAAGAGAATCGCGATGCTATGAAATCAAAGAATCGCGATGCTATGAAATCAGAGAATCGCGATCCTGTGAAACCAAGAGAATCGCGATGCTATGAATCTCAAGAGAATCGTGATGCTATGAACTTCAAGAGAATCACGATGCTATGAAATCAGAGAATCGCGATCCTGTGAAACCAAGAGCATCGCGATGCTGTGAATCTCAAGAGAATCGTGATGCTATGAACTTCAAGAGAATCGTGATGCTATGAAATCAGAGAATTGCAATCCTGTGAAACCAAGAGAATCGCGATCCTGTGAATCTCAAGAGAATCGCGATGCTATGAACTTCAAGAGAATCCCGATGCTATGAAATCAGAGAATTGCGATCCTGTGAAACCAAGAGAATCGCGATCCTGTGAAACCAAGAGAATTGCGATCTTGTGAAACCAAGAGAATGCTGTGAATCTCAAGAGAATCGCGATGCTATGAAATCAAGAGAATCGCGATGCTGTGAAATCAGAGAATCGCGATGCTGTGAAATCAAGAGAATGGCGATCCTGTGAAACCAAGAGAATCGTGTTTTTGAGAATTGCGATTGCCAGTTGTTAGAAGAAGCATTTTTTGAAGAGAAATATTTGTAAAATGATAAAAAATTGTAGAAATATTTATGCAAATGATGTAAAAATGAGGAAGAGTCTTCCTCATGTAAATTAGAATCATATGTAATTTTTCTAGATTTTTTGGAAACTCTTAGATAGGATATTTTTAAAATAGAAAGGAAAAGGACCAAAATTCAAGTATGAAAAGGGACACTTGAAAATGTATAAAAGATAATTTCCTCTATTTTGAGAGGGTTGGTTAATTGTATTTGATGCTATCCAAGTAATGAGAAGAGTTTCCTGCAGAAAATCGTATTTCTTCCTTTCAAGTACTTTCTTTGATTTGTGAGTCTATTCTATGTGTATTCATGGAATTTGCAAGCTTCTATTGTGTATTTCTGATGAATGTGTATGAAGAGAGTTGATTCATGATGTGTTGAGTGAGAAACTACTGAAGAATAGTACTAGAGATGAAAATCGTCAATTTTCACAAAATCACGATTGTCTCCTCTGAAGGTTACATGTATCATTTTTTAGATTTGACTTCATGATTGTGTTCTGCTGAGAAAATAACATGCTTTAGACACCAAGATCATTGGAAATGATGTAGTATTGCTCAAGATAACCAAAACCCTAGAAATTCCTCTTCATCTTCATTATTTCTCAGAAATCTAGCTAGTTTTCTCTTATTTTTTGGATTCTATCATCTAGAAGGGGCTATGGTCTCTTGTATACTTCCAGGATTGACAAATATAAGATGTATTGTTGATTCTTTATGCTAAAATGATTGGAGAGGAAAACTCCAAAGGGTAACAACAAACACCAGTAGAGAATCATGTTTAATCACAATTGTGTTTTTGGCTGAAAATCGTGATTTGTGAGAATCGCGATTTTGAGCACAACCATAGAATCACGATTTTGAGAATGATCTCAGAATCATGTTTTTGAAAACTTAGAGAATCGTGATTCTGAGCACAACTAGAGAATCGCGATTCTGAGAATGACCTCAGAATCGTGTTTCTTTCAGCAAGCTTTTAGGCAGGGAATAGAGAATCGTGATTTTAAAAAAATTTTGGATTTTTCAAAGAATCGCGATTTTCATCATAGAATCGTGTTTTTTGGCGAGAAATTCAAATTTCTGAGCATCGAGCAATGGTGAGCTCTGTATGTGCAGAAAATCATGAAAAAACACAAGCGCTTGCTCTCTCTTGCACTTCCTAGCTCCTCCTCGCACAATAATGCATGAAAGATGGTATGAAAATGGTGAAAATGCACTAAAAAACAAGAAATTTCTATGAAGAAGAAGATGGAAGAAGATGGAGATGGTGATGATGATGAAGATGAAGCAGAAAAATCAGAAAATGAACAAAAATGACAGTTTTTATTACCTTCCAACGTCGCAAATCTACGATCTTACCATCACAACACTCGTCCTCGAAGCTCTCTCCCCGGCAACGGTGCCAAAATTTGGTGTAGCTCAAGCGTGAGCACCACCTCCTTTACTTGTCAATCCGTGGAGACGTGAGGACCGGTATGAAGACCACGAGCAAGTGAAGGCACAATGCGTGAGAGAAAGCACACAAACATGCACACACATACACACACACGCGCACAAGGTAAGGTCAAAGAGAGGAACAATGGAAAGCTTCGATTGCAAAAGTGTTTTCTTACAAAAGCTCTATTCTCTAACCAGCTAACCTCAAAAATGAGCTCTCTAGCTCTTTTTATAGTTTTTTGACTAGTTTTGGCCCTGTCCAGACCTAGTGTCCAGCCTAGTTCAAAATTAGGTTCCAGGGCTTATTTGAGGGCTCAAATGAAGTCTAAAAATTATGAAAATTGGTAGGATGATACTTCTAATACTCCTCAAGCTCGAGGACTCCTCGGCTTGAAGAAAATGGAGTTACAAAAATAGAAAATGGTATTTACAATGGTTTTTAGTGATGAAAATCACTATTTTTATAGGGATTTCTTCTAAAAATTTGACATACACTTCTTGGAGCTCCCTACTTGCTCCTTCTTCTTGTGTGTCCACCTCTTTGATGTGCTCTTGTGCTTTGTCCTTGACCTTCAGCTTCAACACATACTCATATACACACATATAGACTTCCACATGCACATGCACATACATACATATACACACACATACACATGCACATGCACATGCACATGCACATGCACATGCACATACATACACACATACACTTACACATGCACATGCACATACATGCATATACACATATACATCTGTACATACATTCATATACACACACATATTACACACATATACATGCACATATGGACACACATATGAATGAATTATATAATTAAAGTACTAAAACACATTCTTAATATAAACATTATAACAATCAATAGAACAAAACTTTTCATTACTTAATAC
Organism: Ceratopteris richardii; assembly: GCA_020310875.1. Classification (NCBI taxonomy): domain Eukaryota; kingdom Viridiplantae; phylum Streptophyta; class Polypodiopsida; order Polypodiales; family Pteridaceae; genus Ceratopteris; species Ceratopteris richardii. The sequence continues at coordinate 41,720,148 of CM035410.1, read as the reverse complement.
CATACACACAATTCAAAACATAACTAAAATCAACAATATATAGATAATATATATATATATATATACATATATATATATACATATATATATATATATATATATAGCTTTCACTTTTAATCCCAAGCAAAAGACAAGTCAAAGATATGAATATATATCTTTCTCCTCTCATTGACGATCTCCAAGAGTTATGGAGAGGTATTAATGTCATTGATGTATCGAAAAGCATCAATGAAAGACATATTACGGTTCGTGGTGTTGTGGCTTGGACTATTCAGGACTTTCTAGGATATGGTGTTTGTTCAGGTATTGATGTAATTTTTTTATTCAATATGCATATAAATAAATGTGATTTAATCTAATTATATTTTTATCATTTTCATGATGCAAGAATATCTACTAAGGGTTATAAAGCTTGTCCATATTGTGGTGATTGGTTGAGATCAATCTATAGTAAGAATCTCAACAAAAATATTTATCTTTGACATCGATGATTCTTGCCTGATGATCATCCATTAAGATCTAAAAGAGAAGCGATACATTTTAATGGAAAGCTTGAAACAGGTCAGTGTCCAAAACCTATGATGCCTATGGATTGGTAAAAAATGGACAGAAGGTAAAGGAAAATTGGCACTCGCAGAGAACATATCAATATGGTATTCTTTGGAGTATTGGAAAGAGTTAAAAGTATGTCATCTTCTTGATCCTATGCATATATTCAAGAATATTGGTTATTCACTATGGTAGCATCTTCTTGGAATAAAAGATACCATAGCATCAAGGAATGATTTGAAAGATCAAAACTCAAATCCAAAGTTATGACCAGTTTTTGATAGACATCGATAGGAAACGACTTATGCACCTGCTCCTTGGGTACTTACAAAAAAAGAGATACAAACTATCAACAATAGGATTCAATCGATTAGGACTCCTACAGGATATGGAGCATCTTTCCAAAACATGTTTACTATGGATGATAAGAGCTTATCTGGGTTAAAGACCCATGACTGGCACAACTTTTTGAAATGTATTTTACCTTTGGTTATCAATGGATGTACAACAAAAGGAGTACGAGATGTGATCTATCATCTTGGATCGCTTATAAGGTGATTATGATACTTTTATATTTAATATGTATGAATATTGGATATCTTTTATTTTTGAATTAATTTCTTTATAATTTTTTTTATGATATCTATAGGTGGATTACATCAAAAGAGATTGACAAAAACTCGATCCCACAAAAAGAACGTGAATGCAAAGAGCTACTATATTTGATGGAGAAAGAGCTTCCTACTTCATTTTTTGATGTTCAGGTTCATTTATTATTCCATCTTGTAGATGAAATAGAGATTGCAGGTGTTGGCAACACTCGATGGATGTTTTGGGTCGAGCGATTTATGGGAATATTAAAAGGTTATGTGCGACAAAGAGAAAAACCAAAAGGATCCATGGCAAGAGGTTGGATGCTTGAAGAGTGCATGTATTACATTAGTGAGTTCTCATTGAAGAAGCTCCACATGCATGGACCAACGAGTCTTCTTCAAAAATAACAAATGAGGTATTATGAGGTAAGGGAGTTCCATTTTTATTTACATTTCAAGAAAAAAATGATGTTTCTACTTTTGTAGCATATAATAGTGAATGCATGCAAGCATTCCTTAGCGAGTACGAATAGGAACTTCAAAATTTCCAAAGTAAAAGGCAAAGAAACAAAAGATATAGACATAATCTCGATAATAATGAGATTACAAATATATCTTCTTTCACGGATTGGCTATATAGTTGTTTGCAAATGCGCCAATGTAAATAATGAAGAAATCTCAGATGAGCAGAGAGTTAATGATAGGTTGTGAATGTAAGGTAATTTTATTTTAATAATATTTTGTTTTTTTCATATGTATATTAGTTTCTATTTACTAATTTAATTTCTTTTGCAGGCTCAAATGTTCACTAATATGTGGGCTTTTGGAAAACATATTAGAAAGCCATTGATTCTTTACGTAAAATAGAGGATTATAGTATTGTTGCTTCTTTCAAGCAACTATCACGTGCTAACTCAAAAGACACGAACCTTATAGATGGCGAACTTGGTTACGTGGAAACTATTGTTGCTATCTACGAAATTTCATTTCGTACATTCAAATAGTTAGAAAAAAGTTTATATTTTTTATGATAGAGTTAGTTATTTTTTTAAGCACCTTATAATGGGTTTTTGTTTTAATATATTTTGATAGGTCATTTTGAAGGTTGATTGGTTTCAAGCCGAGTATGAAGGTAGTAATTCCACATTAAGAAAGGAATTATCTGGGTCTTAGGCAATTGATTCTTCCAAGGTAATGCGATCTACTAAAGAACCATATATTCTTCCTAAGCATATTGGATAGCATTTTTTTATAAAAATCCAGATGCACACCCTTGGTGGAAAATCATTCATGTTCAACCTACAGGTAGGTCATTGTTTGAACAATTTATTGTTAGAGAGATCAAAGAAAGTCCTCCTGATGATTCACCATTAGATACTGATACATCAACATCTGAAAGAGAAATTAGAATCATTATATGTGATAATGATACTAATCTTTTTGATGAAGAGGGTAATACTCTACATGTTGATTCTATTGATGAGGAAGAGGAATTACCAAAAATCGATATTAATTCATCAATAGATGATGTGACTCATGACAACACATATTTAACAATAGAAGAAATAAATGAAATCAATAAGGATAATGAAGATGAGACTATATTGATGTCCTACCAAAATGATGGCAATAATGAAAACATATGAGAAAATTAGATAGTAAATTCTACTCTAGTTATCGATCAATAACTTGAGGCTTCTGAATGGATATCAGATAATAGATTCTTTATTCAACTTGAATAACGATGAATCCTACTAGAGAGATGAAATCATGTTCTTTTAAGTTAGAACATGAAGCTCAGGGGTATGCCTAATTATTTTATATATAGCTTTATCTTCGAGGAGCAATCTTTTATCATGGATGTATGCATATGTGTGTGTATTCATGTGTATTATATGTATACATGTGTTAGTATGCATATATATGTATTTCATGCATATGTATGTGTGTGCATATGTGTGATATATGTATACATGTGTTTGTATGCATATGTGTATATATGCATATGCATTTGTGTAAAATATTCATGTATTCATGTAATATATGCAAGTGTTTATAATTGTGTATGCATGTATAAGTATACATTTGTGCATGTAGGCATGTATATGTGTCTATGTGTAAATGTGTACATATAAATATGTATGCATGTATATATATTTATATGTGCATGTAGGCATGTATGTGTGATGCATAATGTATCTACTCCATTTTATATTTATGTATGTGTATCTACATGATGTGTATAAATCTTTATATATATTATGATCCTCATTGATTCGAGTAGCTATATATAGAGGCATAAGGTTGGGAGGAGAGGTATCTCTCTAGTAGGATGTCGGAGGAATAGATGCAATGTGTACATATACTTCAATCATATGGCTAAAAGGCTAAATTAGAGTTTCTAAATTAGGGGTTTTAAAACCCTAATATCAAAATTAGTGTTTTCGAATTAGGATTTCTGAAATAGGATTTATTTATATATATATAGATATATAAGCATATATATATATATATATATATATATATATATATATATATATATATATATATATATATATATATATATATATATATATATATATATATATATATATATATATATACACACATACACACACACACACACACACACATATATATATATATATATATATATATATATATATATATATATATATATATATATATATATATATATATATATATAGAGAGAGAGAGAGAGAGAGAGAGAGATACATATAGATATATCAGTATGCATGTGTGTATGTATGTGTATCTATATGTGCATATTCATGTGTGTGTATGTATGTGTATCTATATGTGTGTATGCATGTGTTGTGTGTGTGTATGCATGTGTATATGTATATATGCATGTAAATATGGTTATGTGAGTCTATGTGTGTGTACATATGATTATGTATGTGTATGTGTATGTGAGTATGTGTATGCCTCTATGTGTATTCATTATATGTGTGTAACTACATGCATGTGTATGTGTGTGTAAAAATGTGCATGTATGTGTGTGTATGTATAAATGTGCATGTATGTGTATATGTGTGTAAATGTGCATGTATGATGTTTATGTGTGTGTATGCGTGTATTTGTAACTCTAGTCTCACTCTTTTCTCTCTCTCTCTCTCATATACATACATACATACATACATAAAGTGTCCGCATCTCTTTTAGACACCACTTATGCGACCATCCTATCCCAAAATCTGTCTCAAGTGAACTAAGTACGTATTTTTTATCCCTCTCATCATGCTCACTACAAAAATAAAAAGAATCATGTAAATAAAACATAAGATATTTATTTCAATTTATATGTAAAATTCATACTTACTTCCACTATAAGTGGAGAAGGCGTAGGTAAGAGTCGCATAATTCTCACATTCTTTCTTGAACTTCAATCCATTCCCTATGTACGCAATGTTCACCGCTAGCTCTATATTGCACTCTAGCCCTAAGGTGCATATGCATGTCCTCATAGGCACTTCTCCTCTGCTATCATGATCTGGAGGTGGTATAGGTGTCGTGAAAATAGATAGATAAAAATAAATAAAAATATGTGTTATAATATCATTAAAAAAAATTACGAAAAAAACATACCTATGAGCAAATAGATGTCTTCCTGCATGTGGGGCCATAGAAGAGCCCTCCTCTAATCGCTGTGTAAGCATATGGATCGTATAATCCAGCTCATTATCAGGCATCTCTGAGTACTCATGCATGATGATCCCTAGAATATCAGACGGAACTCTTGCTCTCATAAGCCTTTTTATGAGAGTGAGTTTCACCTTTCTCTCTCTACTAGGATCCATAATACATGTACATATAAAATAGAATGGGTTAGAAATCAAAATATATACCTGTTCATATGTATGTGTCTATATAAGTATGTAGGTGTATATGTGAGTGTGTGTATGCATGTAAGCATGTATGTATGCATGTGTGTGTATGTGTGTGTGTGTATGCAAGTATGTATGTATGCATATGCATATGCATTATGTATGCATATGCATATGCATTATGTATGCATGCATGTGTATGTGTGTGTGTATGTGTCTCTATGTGTGTGTATGCATATATATGTGTGTATGTCTCTATGTGTCTATCTATGCATATATATGTGTGTTTGTGCCCATGTGTGTGTATGTGTGTGTGTGTCTCTGTGTATATACGTGTGTATCTGTATATATGTGTCTATGCATGTGTATGTATGTGTGTAAATGTGTGTGGATGTGTGCATGTGTCTGTGTAAGTGTGTATGTGACTATGTGTGTATGTGTGTGTATATGTGTGTATCTGTATATATATGTCTATATGCATGTGTATGTGTGTGTGTAAATGTGTGTGGATGTGTGTATGTGTGTGTAAGTATGTATGTGTATGTGTGTGTATGTGTTTGTTTATATATTTGTGTGTGTATCTCTATGTGTGTAAGTTTGTATGTGTGTATGTGTGTATGTGTGTGTGTCTATGTGTGTAAGTGTGTGTGTGTCTATGTATGTATGTCTATGTGTATGTCTGTGTGTAAATCTGTGTATATGTGTGTGTATGTGTATATGTGTGTATGTGTCCATGTGTGTGTATGTATCTATGTGTGTGTATGTGTCTATGTGTGTATGTGTATGCATGCAAGCATATATCTATGCATATGCATGTGCATATGTATGCATATGTATGCATATGTGTGTGTATGTGTGTGTATATGTGTTTATGTTTGTGTATGCATGTAAGTATGTATGTATGCATATGCATATGCATTATGTATGCATATGTATGCATGTATGTGTATGTCCATGTATGTCTCTTTACGTGCGTGTGTATGCATATATATGTGTGTATGTGTGTGTGTCTCTCTCTCTATGTGTGTGTGTGTGTCTATGTTTGTATATGTATCTTTGTGTATGTGTGTGTATGTGTGTGTATGCATGTAAGCATGTATGTATGCATATGTATGCATGTGTGTGTGTATGTCTCTCTATGTGTATATGTGTGTATGCATATGTATGCAGGTGTTTGTTGTGTGTGTATGCATGTAACTATGTATGTATGCATATGCATATGCATTATGTGTGTATGTGTCTATGTGTGTATGTGTGTGTATGTGTGTGTGTCTATGTGTGTATGTGTGTGTATGCATGTGTATGTGTGTGTAAATCTCTGTGTGTATGTATGTGTATGTGTCTATGTGTATGTATGTGTCTGTGTCTGTATGTGTATGCATGTATCTATGCATATGCATGTGCATTATGTATGCATATGTGTGTGTATGTGTGTGTATGTGTCTATGTGTGTATATGTGTATGCAGGTATCTATGCATGTGCATTATGTATGCATATGTGTGTGTGTATGCATGTAAGTATGTATGTATGCATATGTATATGCATTATGTATGCATGTATGTGTATGTGTGTGTATGTCTCTCTATGTGTGTGTGTATGTATATATGTGTGTGTATGTGTGTGTGTGTGTCTATGTGTGTATGTGTATGTGTGTATGTGTATGTGTGTATGTGTGTGTATGTGTGTGTATGCATGTGCATTATGTATGCATATGCATGTATGTGTGTGTATGTGTGTGTATATATATATATATATGTGTATGTATGCATGTGTATGTGTGTGTGTAAATGTGTGTGGATGTGTGTGTGTGTAAGTGTGTGTGTCTATGTGTGTATATACATGTGTATCTATATATATGTGTCTGTGTGCATGTGTATGTGTTTGTGTAAATGTGTCTAGATGTGTGTGTGTGTGTGTAAGTGTGTATGTGTCTATGAGTGTGTATGTGTTTATGTGTGTGTATGTGTCTATGTGTGTGTATGTGTCTATGTGTGTATGTGTATGCATGTAGTATGCATATGCATGCACATTATGTATGCATATGTGTGTATGCATTTAAGTATTTACGTATGCATATGCATATGCATTATGTGTGTATGTGTCTATGTGTGTATGTGTGTGTATGCATGTGTATGCCTATAAATCTGTGTGTATATGTGTGTGTATGTGTGTGTGTCTATGTGTGTGTATGTGTCTATGTGTGTGTATGTGTATGCATATATCTATGCATATGCATGTGAATTATGTATGCATATGTGTGTGTATGCATGTAAGTATGTATGTATGCATATGCATCTGCATTATGTATGCATGTATGTGTATGTGTGTATGTCTCTCCATGTGTGTGTGTGTATGCATATATGTGTGTGTATGTGTGCGTGTGTGTATGTGTGTATGTGTATGTGTGTATGCATGTGTATGTGTGTGTATGCATGTAAGCATGTATGTATGCATATGCATGTGCATTATGTATGCATATGTATGCATGCATGTGTATGTGTGTGTATGCATGTAAGTATGTATTTATGCATATGCATATGCATTATGTATGCATATGTATGCATGTATGTGTATGTCTCTCTACGTGTGTGTGTATGCATGTATATGTGTGTATGTTTATGTGTGTATGCGTGTGTATGTGTGTGTATGCATGTAAGCATGTATGTATGCATATGTATAATTGTATGTGTATGTGTGTGTATGTCTCTTTACGTGTGTGTGTGTGTATGCATATATATGTGTATATGTATATATGTGTATGTGTGTATGTGTGTATGCATGTGTATGTGTGTGTGTCTATGTGTGTATGTGTGTGTGTAATTATGTGTGTATGTGTGTGTGTGTGTCTATGTGTGTATATATGTGTGTATATATGTGTGTCTATGTGTGTATATACGTGTGTATCTATATATATGTGTTTGTATGCATGTGTATGTGTGTGTGTAAATGTGTGTTGATGTGTGTGTGTGTGTGTGCATAAGTGTGTATGTGTCTATGTGTGTGTATGTGTAGGTGTGTGTGTGTCTATGTGTGTATGTGTGCATCTCTATGTGTGTATGCATGTGTCTATGTGTATATATATTGTCATGAGGAAGGAGATAAGGAAGAGAGCTCACACACACTCTCACTCTCAAGGAGAAGCACACACACAGATAAAGGCAAGGAAGAATGATCTTCTTCTTCTTCTATTACATAAAAGGAATGTACAAGAATGATCTAAAAACAAGAATACAAGTGCAATATATAAAGATCAATACATGAGGAAAAACCTAATGTCCATGAATGAGTGAGCTGGCAAGAAACAAATGTGCCATCACTCTCGATAGATAAATCTAATAAATCTCAATGAAGTATCCCTGACATATACCGGCGTGAACACTATACATGTCAGAGAAATGAAAAACTAGTACGTGTCATCCTGGATGATCACATGTTGAGCTTGATATCTCAACACTCCCCGTCAAGCTCAATGACATATCCTATAATCCAAGCATCTCCCGAAACTTCTTCAACTTCTCAGCTCCAAGTGCTTTGATGAGAATATCAGAAACCTGCTCATCTATTGTCACATAAACAAGATGCTAATACCTGCTCTCTGATGAAGTGATAATGTACCTTGATATGCTTTGTTCTAGCATTGAAAACAAGGTTCCGTGCTAACTGTATGCTACTAAGATTATCACAATAGATAGTGATAGGCTTTTGCACTTCCACACCTAAATCTGCAAGTAACATCTCCAGCCATGATGCCTCACATGCTGCCATTGCAGCACCTCTATACTCAGCCTCTGTACTCGACAATTCAACAGTGGATTGCTTCTTACTGCTCCATGTAATAGCTGCACCTCCAAGTGAGAAAAGAAAGCCACTAGTAGATCTTCTATATGGAGTACTACCAGCCCATTCTGCATTGGTGTATCCATGAACCTGCAAATCTACACCAGCTTCAGAAAATATGGCATAATCCAAAGTAGCACTCACATAATGTAGAGTGCACCTCAGAGCATCCAAATATGGCTTCCTTGGAACCTGCATAAACTGACTTTCAAGTCCAACAGTGTAGCTTAAACTAGGCCTTGTAATTGTAAGATATATAGGACTTCCCACAATTTTCCTGTACATAGTAGCATTTTTCCAATGCTTTACCTGATGTAGTATCCAACTTCAAATTCTGATCTAATGGCATGGAAATTGGCTTACAACCATCCATACCATACTTTTGCAGCATATTCAAGGCATATTTCCTTTGCGACATCCGTATACCTGTTTCTGTATGTATAAACTCAATGCCCAAGAAATAGTGCAGCACACCAAGATCTTTCATGTCATATTCCTGCATAAGAAGTTGCTTTATCTCTTTGATGCTTTCTTCATTATCACCACCTACAATCAAGTCATCAACATAAATGGCCACAATCGTGATGCCATTATCAGCCTTCCTTGCATATAGTGAATGATCTGCATCACACATAGAAAACCCAATG
>CM035410.1:41688173-41690673 GCA_020310875.1 Ceratopteris richardii | reverse complement strand
CCATACTCATGCCCGAGGACACCGGTTCCATCAAGTCAAGTCCTCACATCAAGGCAAACACAAATCCAACTAAAGTCTAGATAAGATCCCAACCCATATACAATCCTCATATACATTTTCATAATGCTAAAGTGATAGCATCATTCTTGGAATAGAATAGTCCAATGCCATAGCAACCTCTCAATCCAAAGTGGTATGTGCTCACACAATTATGCTCTACCCTTATGAACAATACTTGCAAACCAAAGTGCATGGTTAGACCATGGTATGGAATGCAAGTAAGGCTCATAATAATTCCAAAATCATGAGCAATGTGAAAGGCAAAGTGAAGTGCCTGGAACTTAATCCAAGGTTCACAAATACCATTCACATAACCCATGATGTTGCCCTTCCTATATGCATACAAGTGAAATGCAGATGTAGCTCATTTATACCGTACCATCAATGGAGACATCCTAAGTTCGCATGTATAAAATGTGGAAAAATCATGAAATCCAATGTCTCCAAACTTTTCATTATGTGCTATATTTCCGTGTTTCTACATTGTTCCCATTTTACTTAACGTCAATTTTAAAAGCTCCAAGCAAGGCCATGTTTTGTGAATGAGTGATAAAGGAGAGAAAGCATCGTCAGCATATAGTATGGCCAAATCAAAGAGGTAAATGCCCACAATATAAATATATACCATGAGTTTAACTGCTTCTTGAAGGTGCAAACAGATCACAAATGATGCATAGAAGAGGATTAAACTGTCAAAATGCTACAGAAAATTAGAAGCCAATATGACACACTCCTCCAGTTTAGGAAATACAAATAACCCCTATGTCTAGCCCTTGGTTTCCCTAGGCTGCAATAAGAGCATTCCATGATGTTATATCCCTTTCAAGAAGACACTCAAATACACTGCACGCATGCTCTAAATCGTTAGATTTTCCATACAGATTAATAAGTGCAGTGGCAACAACAAAGTTGAGATGAAGACCAACAGAGATGGTATGAACGTGAATGCTCTTTGCCTTACGTAGTGCAGGCGGATTGTTAGCATACGTAGACAATATGCAAACATATGTGCATTTTTCCGGAATAATACTTTCCTGCAGCATTTGGCTAAACAGGTAAAGGACTTCTTTGTAGTAACCAAGCCCATCATATGCTTTCAGCAGAAATTTCCAAGTGAAGAGAGTTCGAACATTAATAGAATCAAAGCAGAAGCGTGCATCATTCAAATCTCCACATCGGACATACAGTTGTACAAGCAAATTTCCCAAGGGGTCCCCATGATATTGCTGGACTTATAACTATGCACGAAGTATCTTTATTGCAACGCAAATATCATTAAGTATTCTAATTCGTGTGAAATAGTAGTAAACATTGCAACCCGGGTGGGCCCCGTAATGGAGGAGTCCGTTGTACTAGAATGATAGGCGCCCACACATAGTTAATCCCTGAGTTCAATTTCAAACGTGCAGCATTATATGAAGTAGAACATGCACACTGAAGTCTAGCGATGGATAATGGGAGTTCCATATGCACACATGAATATTGCCTCCTGTCAAAGTTGAAGAAATGGCAGGTGTAGGACGACAAGACAAGCGGAAGATTACGACTTACTATCCCCAGAATGTTGTATGATGTCAAAGATAATTGGCGATGCTAGAGATAATTGCACCAAAAGGAGGAAACGATGCACCGGGTATCACGCCAAAATTGCCTCAGTGAAGAACTAGTGGGGCTCTCACAACTCACCTTACCATGACCGGACCAACAGCGAAAGTTTACCCTAATCAGTGGGATCAAACCGGCACCAAGACACGATATGACCATCGGGATGTCCAAAGTACGAAACGTAGTGTTTTATGATCAAAGTATCAAACCGAATGCTAATCCTTGGATCACCGAACGGGGTAACAGGTGCACACTAGACACCGGACTAGCGCAGCAGCGGACTGAGAATCGCACCGGAAAGCACCGGAAAGCATTAAATATTTCACAACGGAATTCTACGGTTATCACCGGACTAAAAAATCTGAAATTCGGTCAGCATAGGACCGAAATATGGGCAGTTTGTGCACATGGAGTCCAAAACAATCTTGGCGCCATGGCCATCCGTCACTATGTCTGATATTGTTCTATGGCTCTTCTGCACAATCCATTCCAATCTTTCTCGTTCAGCACTAGTGCCAGTTACTTATGTGTGCGGCCGGTCAACAGAGTGCATTCGACAATACTGTACCGCTGCCCCATCGTGATGAAAGAAGTCCTCAGTAGTTATCGGTGTACTTGGCGTCTCCCAGACAATCGAGACATCTGGCATGTGGCGTTCTTCAAATTAGGAGCACCGTAAACGCACCATAACCGCACCGAAACCTCGATCAACACCATAATGAGCCGTAAATGTTACCGGAGAATGACCATAGAACCAGAAGAACGCACGGAACACATTACGCATGATCCAGAAAACACGAAATGAGGTAGATAACACTGGAACAATGCCCAGCTA